>PVJH01002411.1:0-170096 GCA_004026705.1 Nesogale talazaci | reverse complement strand
ATGCCTATTCACATGTCCCACTAACCCTTCCTTCAGATGGGGGGTGATGACTACCTCTGTTTGTGGCATGCCCGGACCCCCTAAAGCGATTTCTAGGAAATGCCACATCATCGAAGTTTCAAGTTCGACCTTTTCATCCCGCACACTTCAAATTCGGTATACCCAGGCATCTTCGCATGATACCTTCAAGTTGAAAAATCAGTATCATTTGAAAAGAAAAGTCTGTGAACTTGAAAGTCTATCTGCGTCTCGCAGCTTTCTTCTCCACAGAAAGGGGCATGGAAGAGACCCCGTGGTGCACCCGAGACTGCAGGAACTGCTTTCTGCCGGCTCTGTCTGCTTTTTCTCACAGCAACCTAATGAACCTGCATCCCCCTTCTGTGTATAATGGCTGAGCCTCAGAAAAGTTAACTCATCCAAATGACTCAGTACATCTGACCCCTGCACTCATGTTGCCACCATGCCCCTTTGACGACCGTGTCTCCCTTTCCTTTTGAGATAACTCCATCGAGAATGCAAAGAGAAGTAAGCTCTTCCCACTCTGGAGAGGGAACAAGACTGTCATCCTCCCAAGGTCATGAGGGCAAAAAAGTACTCAAAAGTTACATCTCGGGTTAAGCCCCGGTGGCGTAGTGGTTGTGTGCAGGACTGCGGCCCACTGGGTTGGAGGTTCAAATCCAGCAGCAAGGCTGGGCCTCCTACTCCCACCACCAGAGGGCAGTTGATGCCTCCCCCCCAAAAAAAGTTACATCGTGTGTAATATATTAACAAGACTGTAAAATGCAAATAAGTTGATAGTTTGTTTAAATAATAGAAAAGAATAAGTGCCAAACATATAAACATTGATCACAGTCACTTTCTTTATGAGTTCACCACACGGAATTCTTAAAATGATCATTATACACATCTGCTCCACATCTGTAGTCTTTCTGTCTACAATTTTACTGCTGGTGGCGACAGGGAAATCACGCCACCCCTCTGCACTGTGAGGCAAATCTCAGAGGGCTTCCCACCAGACATAATGCTTGGAAACAAAACGGAAGAGTGAAAAGTGTCTGGGCCTGGTAAGGGAGCCTGAGGCAGTCTGTAGAACTCAAATTTGAGAATTCACAAAGAAAAGATTTTCACATTTCACAGGATTGAAGTGTCCTAGGCAGCAAGGCTAAAGTTCTTTGGGATGTATAAGTGGATCGATCCGACTGTTCAGAATCCAAGTTCAAAAACCCAATTTGATGTAAAGTGCAAAATATCGATGTTCTAGCTATAGTGATCGGATGCCCGCTATGCAGTCACTATTGGGATGGCTGTTGTGGCTGGGGTTTTTTGCTTTACTAAACAAACTCAGAATTGATCATTACTAATGTCTTTATTAAGGGGCGCTGGTGCCATAATAAGTAAGCCCGTGACTGCTAGCTGGAAAGTTGTCGGTTTAAACCCACTCAGGAGCTCTGCAGGTAAAAGGCCTAGCCATCTGCACCCATAAAGATTGTTGTTGCTGCTGTTGTTGTGTGCCCTGGAGTCGGTGATGACCTGTGGCGACCTTATGCACAACAGAATGAAACTCTGCCTGGTTCTGCACCATCCTGACCACTGTCCCTAAACCAGAGCCCGTTTCTGTAGCCATCAACCCATCTCATTGAGGGTCTTCCTCTTGTTTGCTGCCCGTCCAGCAGGGACTGGTCTCTCCTGACAGTCTGTCCAAAGTCTGCGAAGCATCGCCGTCCGTGCCCTTAAGCAGCACCCTAGACAGATCAGTTTGTTCTTTCGCAGTCCATGGTACTTCCAATCGTCTTCTCCAGTGCCACAAGGCTAATGTATCCATTCTTCATCCGTCTTCCTCTTTCAGTGTCCAACTTTCTCACGCGCCTGAGGCCATGGAACACATCGTCATAGCCCAGAAAACTACGTGGGACACTTTTGCTCTCTCACACGAGGTCACTTTGAGTCAAAAAGCAACTCCAGGACACTCCACAGCAGCTCCTTTCTTCTTTTTTCTTCAGAATTCTCTTTATTTAGACTGAACCACCCGGCCCTGGAACTAAGTCCAAACTACATCTGCCTCTGAATGTGTGAGCACGTCCCTCGTAAGGTTTCAAACCTTTTAATATTCCCAATAAATGATGAATTAAGTTATTTGCATTTAAATTAATCACAACACGAACAACTGGCAAGAGAGAACCGCTAAGCAAGTCACTACTATATTCAACAGATGTTGGGTATGCATTTTCCTAGGAGGGAAGGCAAAACACAACCCCTTAGCCCAGTGGTTCTCAACCTTCTTCATGCGGTGACCTTCATGTGACCCCCCAGCCATAAAGTTATTTTCCTTGCTACTTCATAACTGTCATTTTGCTACTGTTGTGAATTGAGTGACCTCTGTGAAAGGGTCACTTGTCCCCCAAAGGGGTTCCAACTCACAGGTTGAGAATTCCGCTGATTTAACCCTTTCCCATTATGAGTTAGTCTAAAAATCCTTCTAGTATTCGTATATTTCCACTGGAGATTATTAGTACCATGTTTTCATAACAGATTTGTTTTCTGCATTTCAAAAGCAAAGCTCTCTGTGCCTGCGTGCCTACTCACACAGCATTATGTGAACATTTTTTTGCTCTACTCAGGATCCTAAAATACTCCCAATGATGGGGAGAAAAAAATGGGAAAATGATATTGCAAAAGAATCATAAAAACTTCTATTAAACAAAAATATGTATATGTGAAGCTACTGCTTCTTAACATGTCTTTCAGCTAAATCGATACAATTCTGAAGGGTATAGCCTGTCTAAGCCTTTCAGGAAGGACTGTGGACTCTCCAACTTACACTACAGCATACTCTGGGGGTATGCCAATCATGGTCCCTATTACTGTTCTTCAAGTTTGGGAATCAAAAAGAAGTCTGAAGGGGCAAGGTCCCATGGGGTGGTCATGGTAAGGGTTCCTAACAGTTTCTCCAGGATCATGCTTGCTACATTCCAAACTGAGCAAGGACCTTGCTGTGAGGCAAACAAAAACTCCATGCCTCTCGGGGAGGGGGTGAGCTTTCTCTCTCTCACGCTGGTTTCAGTTTGCTTAATTCTTCTTCAGAATAAGCCCTAAAGTGCTCCCATGTCTTCTGAGAAAATCTATCTAAGTTATCCCAAAATACAGCTGCCATAAACTTCTGAGTTGACTTTCTTGCCCTGAATTTACCTGGTCCATCATCTCCTCCTGGATGTCATGGTTTCCACTGGACTTTGTTTTTGAAGACTTCCTAATGAGATGAAGAGTGTGTCACAGAGTGAAATTGCATGCCTGCCATTTGTTTGCCACAGAGACATTTTTAAACATGTTTTGTTTTCAATTTGTGCATGTATAAATTGGCAACCTTGTGGTGATACTTTTTATACTTACCCTTGTATTGCACTGGGTCATGAAAAGGATGAGTAATACTATTTTTATAAGGATAACATCTAATCTCATGGCTTCCAGCATTCTGCTAAAATTGAAATTCCATCCTGCCTCTTAACGAAGCTTCAGTTGCTTCTACATAGCTGCTGTCATCAAGACAGAGCCCACAATGAGTTTTTCCCTTGATGGTCGCTGTTCAGTTTGCTGTAACCGATCTGCAACATTTCAGGAAGGGACATGCCCTTAAAAAAATTGAAATTCCATCAAAATCATGTGATACAATCTATCAAAGTATTAGGGGGGAGGAAGACAAGACTGGAGACTGTGTTTGTATGATGCTAACACAACAGAAAACAGAAACTACCAAGTAATTGGTGGAGATTTCTTCCCTCCTTGTGAGAACCTAGCCACTAATATGAGTATAAAGATATGTATAATTTTGTATTATTGAATTTATTGTTTTACCTCATAGGTCAGGCAGAAGAAGGATGTCTAAATCAGACTGATTCACAATGTAAGTTTTGCATACAAGCAGATGTATGTGAATATCACCTAGGAGAATTAACTTTGTTGGTAGGAAGAAAAGAGACATCAAGGAAAAAAACAGTTCTGGTATTTCTTTCCCCCCCAGTATAATTCTAACCGAGGTTCTTGGTGTCTATATAATTTTAGTATCTATTGTATTTTTAGATCTTTGCTTCCTCTTAATTTTGCCTTTCCACGTGCTAATTAGTAGTAGTATTTTCTGAGGCAGCAGATCAGCTAGCTAAGTTTTTACATCTAAAGTCCTTGTGGGAAGCAGGTCTCCTTGTTTTGATTCTATTTATTCTGTGGAAAGAAGATTATAGAGCCTATCGCTCTTGTGCATCATCTATACTTAGTCCCCAAAATAAGTTTCTGTTCCACAGACATATACCATGATGTTTCATTAAGAACATGGTGTGCATTCTACCACCTCGTTCTTCTAAAACACATGACTGAAACACATTCTCATCTTTTAAAAACTTCATAAATTTGGTACACATCCACTGGTTACAGATTTATCTTTTTAACGTTGCCATGACCACAAACAAGAAGTTTTTCCTTATGTTTGATTGATGCAGTGTGAGAACTTGGCCTCTGGTTGCCTTTGACAGAGCAGGAGAACAGCTGTTAACCATCATGGATATGACATACCTTCCCAAACTGCAAAACTGTTATTATGCTACCTTTCTTCTTTTCTCCAAGATATGCAACTCCAATTTCTTTAACTCTTTCTTAGAAATTTCATTCCCCAACCCTTTCATCAATATCCATAGACCTTTCTGAATCCTCTCTAAGTTTCAGAGTCCTCTTGAGATGTGGAGGCCCAAACTAGAAAGTCTTTCCTTGTTAGAGCATGGAGGTCTTGAGGGAGTGCCAAAGATAGACTTTGAAGCCAAGGTGTGGAACCCCAGCAGACTCAAATGGAGGTCACTCCTAGAGGTCAATAAACAGACCTTGAACTAGTAACATGTTTTTCTTATTATTTTTTTTTATATTTGGGGGGCATTGGTTTTTCTTGTTGTAGTTGTCTTGTTTTCCTTTGTCGCTTTGCCTTGCTATGTCTTGGGTGTTTTGTGCATATTATTATTTCTGCAGGTATATCTAGATAAGATAGGATGGATCATCAGTCTGAAGGAGAAACCAATGGGACTGATGGTCCCAGGAGGAATATGGGAGAAGGTGAGGTGGTGGAAAGGAGGTGGTGTTGATCAACCGAGGGACAAGAGAACAAGTGATCCAAAATCAGTGGCAAGGAGGAGGTGAGAGGTCAGGTAGGGATTGATCAAGGGTAGGGTAACTGAGAAATTACTGAAACCCAAATGAAGGCTGAGCATGATAGTGGGACAAGTGAGAAGTAAAAGAAAATAGAGGAATAGAAGACAAAAGACATTTAAGGAGATCTAAAAACATGCATGGACTTCCACTTAAGTGCTTCCTCAATGCAAGAACACTTTGTTCTATTAAATTGGTATTCTATGATGCTTTTCAACACAATAACTGAAGGCAAATGTTTGCATAAGCAAATATGGTGAATAAAGCTGATGGTGCCCAGGTATCAAAAGATTGGGGTCTTAAAGGTTTGAAGGCAGAGAAGTGATCATCTAGCTCAGAAGCAACAAAGCCCACATGGAAGAAGCACATAAGCCTGTGTGACCATGAGGTTTCTAAGGGATCAGCTATCAGGCATCAAAGAATGAAAAATTATACTGTTGTAAATGAGGAGGAGTACAGATTGGGAAACTAAAGCTCATCTGTAGGTAATAGACTTTCCCTTACAGAGGGGTTTCAGATAGTAGACAAACCAGTTAGGGTGCAGTGTAGCAATGAAGAAGCACATACTTTCCTCTAGTTCTTCAATGTTTCCACCACCACGCTATCGTAATCCCAATTCTAGTCTTACAAATTCTTCTAGACCAGAGGATGTACACTGGTCCAGATAGGAACTGGTAACATAGGGAATCCAGGACAGATGATCTCTTCAAAACCAGTGGTGAGAGCAGAGATACCAGGAAGCTGAAGGGAAGGTCAGATAGAAAGGGGGAACAGAATTTACATCTAACCTCTTCCCTGGAGTATGGACAATGGGGAAATGAGTGAAGGGAGACATCGGACAATGTAAGATATGACAAAGTAATAATAATTTATAAATTATCAAGAGTTTGTGAGAGAGAGGGGAGTGTGGAAAAATGAGGCACCGATGTCAAGGGCTTAAATAGAAAGCAAATGTTTTAAGAATGATGAGGGCAACGGCTGTATAAATGTGCTTGACACACAGTGAACTTATATATGGATTGTGATGAGTTGTATGAGCTCCCAGTAAAATGATTTAAAAATAAATAAATTTGACTAATACTGAGTAAGAGAAAGTATCATATATTTATCCATCTGCCTACTCAAATGTTAGTGAAGGTTCTACAACTATAGACCATAGATATTGAGTGTGTTTTCATGGTAGACTACAAAAAACATCAAAAGAAGAAAAGCATGTCCTTTTTTCCCCTTTAATTTCTTGGCTTCAATAAGACCACACTGAAAAAAAAATCCTTAGGATGTGTCTTCAGCCAAATAACAAGCAACATTTGATTTAACTCAAAGACAAGGAGGTGTTCTACTGACTAAGAATCATTATCATTCTCTTGCATGGTTACATGTTGATTATCAAACCCCAGTTGTGTGTGTTCATATTTACATATCTTTCACCAGTATTAAAATGTAGACCATTTCATTATATATAAACTCACCTGTTTTCCTTATTTTCTACCCTTAAAAAAGTTGATTTGCTTAACACACACACACACACACACACACACAAGACGTCGTCATCACCGAGTAGATTCTGACAAATAAAGATCCTATGGGTTTTCCCAGTCTGTCATCTTTAGGAAGACAGATCACCTCATCTTTCTCCCACAGAGCAGCACATGTGCTTGAACCACTCACCTTATGGTTAGCAGCTTAATTTGCAAACCACCACTCCAGAGAGAGCTCCATTTGCCGGGAGAATTTTTCTTCTTTATAGCATAGTCATTATTCACATCCCTTAACGCTTCTATTTATTTCACTGAGTCTCACCTGCTCTTCCTTTTTTATTTTATTATCATTTGGGTGAAACAGCATATCAGGTTTCCATTGCACTTTCTATACCCTTTGTTTCGTGCCCCTGGTTGCAATGCACTCAGTGTGACTGCTTTCTCTATTCCTCCCTGGGTTCCCTGTCTCCATTCATCCTTTCTTCTAGTCTTTTTCTACCTTCTGAGCTTTATTCTTGGGCAAATGTTACCCTTTGGACCTGGAGGGTTCCCATTCAAGCCTGTCAGTTATTCTACAAGAGAAAGAACCTGACAGTTTGCTCCCTTAACGATTTCAATCTTAGCAATCATAAGGGGGCACTTCTACTCTGTCCTTGAGGGTTTAAATTGGTTAAAATTGGGTCAACATTATAGTACACAACAACAATATGATTGATTGTTTTGAGTAGTACCAATTTCACCTATTTTAAATTGCCTTTTCTGTTCATTTATGTTGCTTCTCTCATTCTGTTACTTCATTTTCCCTTCTCTGTCTCCTCCCTTCTCCTTCATGCCATACAAATCCTACATACAAGCTCTCACCTACTCATGCATGGCCATGGTGTCAATGTTGCCTCACAGTGACCCTATGTGACAGCGTAGAACTGCTCCTTATGGGTTTCTGACACTATAACTCTTTACGGGAATAGAAAACCCTGTCTATCTCCCGAGAAGCAGCTGGTGGTTTTGAACCACTGACCCTGCCTTTAGTAGCCTCATGGGAAACCATTTTAAATCATCTGTGAGAAAAGTCCATTATCTGTGTATTCATTTGTTCGATGAATTTTTTGAAGTCTTTGATACATCAATGGCAAATGGAATTGAATAGAGAGGGGGAACCAATTTCAAGGATCAACATATAATCTTCACTTTGGGGTACGGACAATAGGAAAGTGAGTAAAGGGACACATCGGACAGTGTACGATATGACAAAGTAATAACAATTTATAAATTATTAAGGGTTCGTGAGGGAGGGTCAGTGAGGAGGGAGGGGAAATATGGGGAGCTACTACTGGAGGCCTAAGTGGAGGGAGGATGATTTGAGAGTGACGATGGCAACAGGTGTGCAAATGTGGTCTGCATGCAATTGCCATATGTATTGATTGTGATAGGAGTTGTATGAGCCCACAATGAAGTGATTTATTTTTTTAAAAAAATGGAGAGGGAAAGAGGAGCTTGTACCAAGGGCTCAAGTAGAAAATATTTGGAAATGAAAATGACAACATGTGTACAAATATGCTGGATACAAATGATGTATGGAATGTTATAAGAGCTGTAAGGGAATGAGCTCCGGTGGCGTCGTGGTTGTGTGCAGGACTGCGGCCCACTGGGTTGACAGCACAAACCCAGCAGCAGCTCTCCAGGAGCAAGGCTGGACCTACTACTCCCACCAGAGGGCAGTGATGCCAAAACAAAACAAAAAGAGCTATAAGAGCACCCAATAAGATCACTGAAAAAAAGATATGCAGAGATTTACTTAAGGATCGATGGGCCATCCCTGCTCACATGGAGACATGTGACCGGGGATCATATGTTAGGCACATGCAACTGCCAAGTGGTGAAGAATTGAGAAGAAAGACAATGAAGTGATCCCATCATCAGAGAGTTGGAACAGCACCTCAGATGTAAACATTTCGTCTTTCAAAGTCCAAGAAGCTTTGCTTTCTCAGATGAGTTGTGAGCTGTATTTCATCTGCAACAAGTGGAAATAAAGCAGACTGCTTTTTAATTCTCTCCACAGCCTAGGGGAGAAAACTCTCCCAGACTTCCCACTTCACGAAGAAGCTATATTTGTTAGTGTGGTGAGTGAGAATGAAGCCCAAGAGGCCAAGGAGGAGAGATGAGACCTTCCAGCTCTCACAAACCACCAGCAGACTAGCCCAACCTGCACGACAAATTGGTGTTTGAAAATATTATGTCTCAAGAGTAGGACGTCCTCGGGCAGAGTGTCATGGTGTTATCAGACAACAATCTCCCTGTACCTGGACTCGCTGGCCATGTCCCTTCAGACCCCAGGTTTCTCACAGAGCTATGTCAACAAATGACTCAGAAGGGTCAGAAAGGGAAAAACAAGCACAAAGAGGCAAAAAAAGAAAAGCAAATAAAAGCACATGCCAAAGTAAGCCAGTTTGGTTCTGAGAAGAGCTGCAAATATATATATATATATATATATATATATATATATATATATATATTTTAATCAGAAGGTTGATTTACTTCTTCTCATGACTAGACTTTTCCTCTTACCTGAGGAGAATAAGAAGGTAATCAAGCCAGATATTAAAGGAGAATTAGTATTTCTCTTTAATTCGAAACAAATGCAGAAAACACTAATTATTTATATTACTGTCTCTCTGCTGCAATAGGAATTTGAGTTAGATTTCTTCAAAAGTTTATAAATATGTCTGACTTGTTACAAGAAAATGATATTGTGGTATAAATCAGATGTCTTTTGGGGGGGAAGTATTGGACGATGGTCTTCGACATAAGTTGAATTTCACAGAGAAATGATAACCTCAAATAGACAGTATTGACACTTGCATCAAATATTTGATTAACTGTAGTCCCAAAGTATACACCATCTCCTAAATGAGCATATCTGTATTACTAGGAATCCAAAGAACAGTTTCTTCCTTTCTCTATACACAGTCAGACTTATGACCACCAGGAAATGCTAACTAAAAAAAAAAATCTGAATTTCCTTTCCAGCACACAATAGCTACTGCATTTTTTGTAGAAGTGCAGTTAACTCTGTATGCTTTTAAGTGCCAGTGCTAAATGAAAGCTGTGAGCACGCTGAGCAGGGACTAAATCTAAAGTGACTTTGGGGATCATATATATTATACATACTCAATAAGGCCACTGGCACAAATACAGAGTCAATATATTTCTGAGGCATCTCAAAAAGAAGAGTGTGGCAGAAATACCTAGAAATGTGACTAATTTTACCAGACTATTTTGAAAATCCAAAGTTGTCTGTGTTGGATAATATGAAAGGGTTGATCAAATAATCTCAGACACACATAATCAAGTTCTGTGTTCTGAGTTTCCAAGAACTGCAGTCACAACTAACCATATAAACACAAGACTGTAAACACATGACCAAGAAAGACTAGACAGGCTGGGGAAATGGCAAATTCCACTCAAGTCGGTAAGATTGTTTTAAGTGTTTAAACCAAGAGTTTAAAGTCCCGATTGAAAGCTTATTAAGACACTGTAAGAGATTTTATTTTCCTTTCATGCTAAAACTAATGTATTTCATGTTACTTTGAATGTTTACTATAGGATTCCTACATTGTGTTATCCTTTTATGGTCAAAATGAACGGTAATGAGATGCTAATGATTCTGAAATACTAATAGTCTAAAAGGCCTATGATATAACAGTCCACATTCCTCAATCTGAGCAATTGAAAACGTCAGTAAGTGTGATTTCCTGATTTTAGCTAGTGGAATGTAGGATAAATGAATTGTTAGTCCAGTTTGTTTTGGGGGGGACTTTTTTCCCTAGATAAATTTTCTTAAATTATGTGGTGATGGAGGGATAGTGGGATTAGCTATGAGTGAGTGAACGCCAACCCATAGCAAGCTTATGCGAAAAAGAATGAAACCAGGCACAATCCTGTACAATCTCCATGAGCGTCGGTGTGTTTAAGGGCATCTCTGTGGCAATTGAGTCGGTCTATCTCATTCGGGGATTCCCTTGTTTGTCTTGTCCTTCAACTCCTGCTGAACTTGATATTCTTTTCTAACAACCATGAACAGAGGATGTGCTGAGCTAAGATGATAGCAAATTCTAATGAGGACAGAGAGTCTCATTGGATTCTCTGAGCAAGTATGAAGCAAATTCTATTTCTAGATTAGCAGCGTCAAAGCTTTGCCTGCTTCACCAACCTGACAGGTAAGTGACAGCAGTATCGCCTTCTATTCACTGAGGCTTCTTCTTTTTTTCATCGTACATGATGCTGTAGATTTCGAGAGTTTGCTATATTATGATGACTTGGTGTTGGAAGCTCTGACCCTGCTACTTTGATACTTGCACATTACTCATGGAGAATAGGTTTCAGTGGAATTGCCAGACTAAGAACAGATCAGTAAGAAAGAGGAGGTGAACCATCTCTGAAAAAATAGCTACTGAAAACCTTATGAAAAGCTGTGGAACATTGTTAGATATAGTGCTGGAACATGAGCCCCTCTGGGTGAAAGGCATTGAAGATATGTCTGCAGAAGAGCTGCACCCTCAGCAGAGTTGACTTTAGTGGCATGAAGGGAGCACCACTTTCAGGACCTTCCTTCATGGTCAGGTCACGGTATAAAAAGAAAAGAAACAGATGCATGCATCCATAATCACGGACATATCCAGTATAAAGTATGAATCTAGGAAAATTGCAATCATCAAGAATGAACTGGAAGGCATGCATAACCATATTCTAGGCATTGTTGCTGTTGATGGGTTTCATTCCATTGGCTTCAACTTATAGTATCTCCATACACAACAGAATTAAAAACAAAACAAACAACAAAACACTGCCCATCCTGTGCCACACTCAGGATTACCATTATATTGGAGCCCATTGTTGCAGTCATGATGTCAATACATCTCCTTGAGGGTCTTCCACATTTCACACTGCTCTTCCACTTTATGACCCATAATGGTCTTTGCCAGGGACTTATCTCTCCTATAACACCTTCACAGTGAGATGATGTCTCATTCTCCTTGCTTCTAAAGAGCATTCTGGCTATACATCTGCCCAGACACATTTGTTTGTTCTTCTAGCAATAGTCTTTTCCAACACCATTAGAATTCAAATGTATCTATTCTTCTTTTGTTTTCTTTATTCAGTCCTCAATTTTCACACACATATAAGGCAAAGGAAAAATAACATGACTTGGAGCAGGAGTACCTTACTCTTCAAAGTGATATCCTTGCTTTTCAGCACTCTAAAGGGACCTTCTGCAGATTTATTTAATGCAGTGCATTGCTTGACTTCTTGACTGCTGCTTCCCTTCTCCTAAGCTAAAAAGAATTGCTACTGGTCAGTTTTAATTTGACAGTCATATGATTTACTGTGTCAAAAATGACAAATTCAAGAGGAATGGCATCACATTCATCTTCAAAGACAATATTTCAAGAACTATCTTGAAGTGCAATTCTGTGATAAAATAATTTCTGTACAATGACCATAAATAATAGTTATATGCCAGCCAGCCACCAAAACAAATGATACAATTGAAAAATTTTACTAATTTCTCCATACTGAAACTGATCAAATAAGCAATCAAATTACATTGGTAAATATTTTTTATTAGAATGAGAAAATTGGAAACAGAAATGATCAGTAGTTGCAAAATATGGCCTTGGTGATAGAAACTCAGATGGAGAAGACAAAATAGAATCTTGCCAGATCAGTGATATCTTCATTGCAAATGCCTTTTTTCAATACATAAACTGCAACTATCCATGTGAACCTCACCAGATGGAGTACACAGGAATCAAATTGACTACATCTGGTGGGGCTTGGGGTGGGGGGATAATGGGGAAAGCTCAGTGTCATCTAATGTAAGACAAGAGTCCAGCTATGGAATAGAAAAATTGCTCACATTCAAGTTAAGATGAAGATTGAGGCTGAAGAAAATATAAACTAATCAATAAGAGCCAAGATATGCTTTTGAGTGTACTAGACCTAAATTTAGAGACCATCGCAAGGACAGAAACATTGAGCATATGAATACCTGTGACAGAGATCAAACAAATTGTGGGATGACATCAAAAACATCATACATGAGGAAAGCAAAAAAGTCATTTAAAAATGTCAGAAAAAAAAGGTCAAAGTGAACACTAGAAAAGATTCTTGAAACTTGTTCTTGAACTTTGAGTAACTAAAGCAAATGGAAGAAATGATGAATTAAAAGAACTGTGTAGAAAATTTACATGAGGAGGGAGTGGGGATGACCAAGATAAAGTTGTTGATACCCAAGGGAACAGACTTTGGAGATTATCAGGGTGGGCAGGGTAAGGGAGGGAAAAGAAAGCCTTGGGCTACACTGTTGATGTGGGTAAACTTATTTGACTTGAAAAATAGTAGCCCACAAGTGGGAGACGAGTAACCAAGGAGCAGGTAAAAGGTAAACCTTTGGGGTGTGATTAGTACTTTAAACTACTTGATCTAAAGTTGACGGTCTGAAATGTAAGCCTCCACCTAATTGATAACAAAAATTGTTATTTAAAAAAGACATCTTGAGTAATCAAAGAGGAGCATTATAATGAAATGTGTAAAAATCTGGAGTTAGAAAATCATAAAGGAGGAACAAGTGCAGCATATCTCAAGCTGAAAACACTAAAGAAAAAAATTCAAGTGTCCTATTGAAGGATTCTACAGGCAAAATCTTGAATGATTTAGAAAGCATGAAGAGAAGATGGGAGAAATACACAGTCTCTATACAAAAAGAACAGGTTGGCATTTGAACATTTCAAGAGGTAACATACAGTCACGATCTGATGGCACTGAAGACACCCAGGCTGTATTAACATAATTAAGGACAAACAGGGTTCCAGGTATTGCTGCTCTTTTTAGACACCATCAAGTTGGTTCCAACACACAGCACCCCTATGCACAACAGAATGAAGCATTGCACAGTGCTGTGCAATCCTCACAAATGCTCCATGGATGCAGTCTCTGTGTCAGTCGATCTCATGGAGGGCCTTCCTCTTCTTTTCTGCCCCTCCATTTTACCAAGTTTCATGTCCTTTTCAAGGAACTGATCTCTCTTGACAATATATCCAAAGTATGTAAGATCGAGTCTTGCTGCCCTGAACGCTGAGGAGCCCCACTTCTTCCAATACAAATTTGTTTGTCCCTTTAGCAATCCATGTTACTTTCAATATTTTTCTCTGCCACCACAATTCAAATGTGTTGTTTTTTCATAAGTCTTTCTTATTGATGACCAGTATTGATGGAATACCAATTTCAATGTTTCAGCAAATTGTTGCAGTTCTGGAAGCACCTGCTAGTCTATGTCAACCACTTTGGAAGAAAACTACCTGGCCAACCTCCTTAGATTCATATTTGTGCCATTCTAAAGAAAGGTATCCCGGATCTTAAAGACTTGAAAGTAAGCAAGAGGCCATCTGGCTCAGAAATAACAAAGTCCACATGGAAGAAGCACACCAGCCTGTGTGATCACAAAGTGTCAAAAGGATCATGTATCAGACAACAAAAACCTAAAAATTATGTCAGTATAAATGAGGGGGAGTACAGATTGGGGACCCAAAGCCCATCTGCAGGTAAAGCTACATCCTCTTACAGACAGGTCATGGGGAGGAGATGAGCAAGCCAGAGTACAGTGTAGCAGCAATTAAACATGTGACTGTCCTTTAGTTCTTCAATGCTTCTTCCCCGCACTATCATGGTCTCAATTCTACCTTACAAATCCAGCTAAACCAGAGGATGTATACTGATACAGATAGGAACCGGAAACAGAACAGATGATCCCTTCAGCACCAGTGGTGAGAGTGGTGATACCAGGAGCGCGAAGGGAAGGTGAAGTAGAAAGGGGAAACTGATTATAAGGATGTACATATAACCTTCTCCCTAGGGTGTGCTAACAGGGAGTAGGTGAAGGGAAACATTGGACAGTAAAAGACATGACAAAATAATAATTTATAAATGATCAAGGGTTCATGAGGGAAGGGGAGTGAGGAGGGAGGGAAAAAATGAGGAGCCAATACCAAGGACTTAAGTAGAAAGAATGTGCTTTGAGAATGATGAGGGCAACAAATGTACAAATGTGCGTGGCATACAATGTATGGATGGATGGATTGTGATGCGTTATATGAGCCCCCAATAAAATGATTAAAGAAAACAAAATAAAAACCCTGTAAAGACAATGAAAGAAAAGAATGAGTTCAGAAAACAAATAAATTTCAGGTGATATGTAATCTGCAAAAAAGAAAGAAAGAAAGAAAAAGGTGACCAAAATGAATGCAAAACTTATCAAAGAATGTCATTAATATCACCTGTAAAGTTATTAATTTACAACAGAACCAGTGTTCATTAAATGACCAACAAGCCATAAATTTATCTTCAAGAGCTTCAAAATAATAAGCAGAATAATGCTATCTCTACCTTGATGCCTGAGAAAACTCTGTGTATAAAATGGCTACTTTAGAGCAAAAAAAAGAGAATAGTTTATTTCTATGGTATGCATTTTGAGAAAAACTTTCACTTGTTTTGAATGAATGATAATGTCAGATTTAGAGATACCTGACTTAGTTGCTGGATAATTATACAGTTTTGGACAAAGTTCTGTTGATCATGGATAGATGGATGGATGGATGGATGGATGGGAATATTGCCATCCCCCATGGCAATGTACTCAGTAAAATTTAAACATAATATTCAGACCTCTAGGCATTGAAAGGCTGTGCAGAGAGTAGTAATTCTACTTCTCCAACATCAACTTTTCCTACTTTATCTCTACTCTTTAGTAAAGAGATGCATGTCTTAAAGATAAGGAAGATACAGGCAATTTGAAAATTTAGAGTTATAGAAAGAGTGTTGATGGGAGAGGGCTTGAAGTTCAGGATTCTGGGTCTCGGATATCTTCACATTTCCATTTCTTTCTACTCAAATCATGATTTAATTAGATCACTCAATACCCTAGTTTTTAAAGCAATGTTTGATTAATGTATAGGATAATCAATGCACCTCCCAATGCTCTTCAGATGATTGAAGATCACTGACCCATGTTGTATGAACTTTTAAATGGTATTTATAATAAAATCTAACAACAGCAACTCATACCTACACTAAACAAGGAAACACTTCAGTCAAGATAAATTCATGTCAAGTAGATTAAAGGTATTTAAAAAACCCTCACGGCCTCTGAGTCAATGTTGGGTCATAGCCACCGTTGTGTAGATTTCTGAGGTTCTGTTTAAGGGGGAAGGAAGTCCAGCCTTTCTCCCAGTTAAAAGTATAGCTTTTCTAAAAAGGCTGAACTCCCTCTATCCACAATTTACGGAGGGAAAGAAAAGGGTTACTAAATAGCGTGCATTGGAGAGATGAATATAGAAGATCCAAGGCAGAAATCTGATTTGAATAGTCAAAATTTTATTGTTGATCTTCCCTTTGGTCCATGCCGGACTTGATCTGATTTTCAACATTTTTTGTATTTGTGTTTTGTTTTTTGTTCTTTACTATTAGGGTGTATTTCAGAGGTGTTGTGTCATCTGAGGTCATAAGTTGTGTTATGCTTTTCTGTTTCTTGGTATATGAAACTGGGTTAGTCCAGGTAGACTAGAGAAACAAATCCAATGACAATCATATGTAAAAGAAATAGCTTTATATCAAAGATTAGTTGTATATTAAGAAAATATCCCGCCTGAGTCCCTGAGACGTAGTGTTTGTGCGCGGGACCATGACCCACTGGGATGGAGGTTCAATTCCAGCAACGGCTCCACAGGAGCAAAGGCTGGGCCTCCTACTCCCACCACCAGAGGGCAGTGATGCCCAAAAAACAAACAAGCAAAAAAGAAAATATCCCGTTTCAGTCCAGATCAAGTCCATAAGTCCAATATTAGCTGATAAGTCTGATTCTAGTCCAGAAATCTCTCTTCAGACTCATACAGCAAATGCAATGATGCATAAATGCAGAAAGATCACAGGTCAGTGGGTGCAAAGTCTTGTGGATCTAGTGGCAGTTGATAAATCTCCAGGGCTTCTCAAGTCTCAGTGTGGCTCCACTTGACTTTGTAATAGAAAGGTGAAAGCAGAGAGAGGGAGGGAGGGAGGGAGAGAGAGAGAGAGAGAGAGAGAGAGAGAGAGAGAGAGAGAATGGCCTTTCTCCAGTAGGCCATTGATCTCGGTCACCCTCTAATCAAGCTGAATCTGATTAGCAGGCTGACCTCCACCCACATGTTCCTAGAGTCTTCTTGGCACACACACAAAAAATCCTAACTATCACAGTCCACCCCTTGCCAACATGACATGTGTACACAATTCTGATTGCCACATATATTTTTAAAAGGAAAATAATAAAATCATATTTGTGCCCTACAGAATTAAACTAAAATGGAAACAACTCAAAATGTGCCAGCCTCATTTAAACATAATATTCTATAAGCAAACAAAACAAAAGTATTCTATACTTAGCATTTGTAGTTACCAAAAAGTGGCAGTTACATGAACACTTACATCTTATCCTATCAAATATTCCCCCACTCATGAAAGTTTCAGATCCAGTCACTTCATGCTTTTATCCCCCCAACTAATTTTTATACTGTCCATTTATGTCAACTCAGTTCTCTGAGGAGACAACATGTTCTTTGATGTGAAGAATTTTCATTCCATTTGAAACCTTTTGAGTCTGCATCCATAAGCAAAGTGAAATCAGGACAAGTCATCCACAAGTCTGCAACAATGCACCATTCACAGGCTCAAAAATCTCATCCTCATCTGTTTGGGTTTTGGTCACCTCAATGTGCTGCCTCACTTAGCCTCACTAAGGTACCCTTGGCTGCCTCACCTTTCAACTATGGGCCCCATCATAAATTCTCAACAACCCTAGTCCCCTTGAGCTGGATCATGAACTTCAGACCAGTCAACATGCTCTCATCTTCTCTTTAGTCCCTGTGAACCAGGTCCATGAGTGTCAGCAGCCAGACTCAAGCTGTCTCTTTATTGCAGCATTTCTCCCACTTCCACACTACAAGTGGATCCAGGTGGTCACCTAACAAGCATTTTAAGCTGTCTGCAGGCTCCCTTTAACATTCTGTTCTAGAGAAGAGAGTTTTTTCATGGCTCCAGATTTTTTCAGCTTCAAGCACAAACAACTTGTTCAAAATTCAAAAAGACAAATGGTTCTGTTTTTCATATTCAGTCTGTCAACAGTCCTCTAGACAAGGGTCTTCAAATTTAAATGTGCTGAACACTCAAGAAACTGGGTGGGACTTACCTTTTTCAGAGTCTTTTTTGCAGATGGGGCCTATACCACTTTAAAAATCTAATTTAATGTTGGCCTGCCAACTCTCTATTTATACTTCTGAATAAAAATTTTTATCAATAACACCAGGAGAAACAAAACAGAGTAAACTTAGTATAGCCAGATGCTAAATCCACTTCTTAAAATTCAAATCTTTATATTAACTATTCCATTAATATGCAATATGACCTAAGGCCTCTGCTTGCACTAATCCTTTCAACCTCACATATTAATCACAATAGTTAGAAGACAACAAGATCATCCTAGAACAGCAACCATATCCTTAACAAATTTGTAAAACAGTCAGATCTAGTCCTTTCTTATCTAAACTATCCCATCTCTATGTAATATCATCTTAGACCTCTAGCTGCATCAAACACGGTTGGGGTCTTCTGTCAGCCACTTCGACTAATCAGCAGGGTCTCAGAAGAGTTCAAGGGGTCATTTTGCCCTCTGAGCCCAAAATATATATTAATAACATTCATTTGGCTATTTCAAACAGGAATATCCAAAGACAACCACCAAGGAAAAGAATAAAAACTTTGCATGTCCTTTCCAGAAAGCAATGGAGTAAACAGTGTGGGACTATCCGACCTCTTATTAGTCAAAAAAGAAAGAGGCAAAGGTCGAACAAGCACCCACTCTCCATCTTCATGATTTGTTTCTCTAGTACCCCCACTCTCAAGGTACATAATGTTTTAGGCCAGGTTGGCTAGAGCACAAATCCAGGGACATTCATATGCGTATAAGAAGGAATTTTATTTCAGAGAGTAATTGTATATCAAGCAAACATTCAGATGAAATACATGAATCTAATACTACTCCATAAATCCCTCTTCAGGCTCATAGTCACAAGCAATGAAGCCAAATACAGGAAGATCATGGGTGGTGAGTGAAAAGTCTTGTGGATCCAATGGCTACAGAAGCATCTTAGCGCTGGCTGGCACCAGTCTCCATGTGGCTCCTTCAGCTCTCTGCAGTGCCTCAACAACAGAAAAGTGAAGCAGGAATACAGGGAGGACAGTCTTCATAGAGCCATTTATTTTGCTAACCCTCCAATCGAGCTGTGGTCTGATTGACAGGCTAAACTCCACCTACATGCTTCTTCAGACCCATAGTGGCACAAAAAAAAATCACAGAAACTCATGATTAATGAACCTATAAGGACAGCAAATAGAATAAGGGTGTGGGGGGGATGCTGAGAGTTCAGTGGGGTTGGGGGCAGTAGAGGATGGGGGATGGAGGTGGTGCTAACAGGGAGATGACCTCAAAGAGTCCAGGAAGAAAAAAATGTTTAGACTCCTTATGGTAACAATTGTACAATATTACTTGATGTGATTGAACTATATAATGATATGATGTATGTATTGATTCCAGATTAACAAATCTAAAAGATATTTTAACACACATACACACATAGGCTAAGGTCTTCTAAGTATATTTTTTCCTTGCAATCATAACTGTTGGGCTTCTAAGTACATTCTTTCTTGTAATAATATTTATTGGGGAAGATAGAAAATGGAGAAACATGAAAAGAAATAAAAATTATTTGTCTTATTTCCTCTCAAGGGTAATGAAACATGGAATGCTGATGCCTACTAATATTTGTGTTCCTTTTGTTTCTCTTAAACATACTGCAAGAATAAAGTTTTCAGAGTTTTGTTGTTTTATGGTTGACTTCCAAGGAATAGGATATGAGTGGAAATGATGTTTGCCACTTCCATGTTATGCTTCTAAAGCTCCTTCTTTACTGGCCCAATTGAAGCATAAAAGATTTCAAGTTTCTAAAAAAATGGAAGACTTGGTCACCACATACCTCCCAACCTCTATTGGGCTTTAAAATAAACTTTTAAGCCACAGAAGGAGGTTGTAGTAAATTTACATCATCTGTTGTCAATTTGAGACTGAAGAGTGAAGGGGTGGAGTTTGGTCTCTCAATTAGGTTAAAGCTCGATGAGCTCATTTGGAGTCACTAAGGAGATAAATAGCTCCCTGGAAATGGGACACACACTGATTCCCTATGAGACATTCCTGATGAGAAGCCACATGGAGCTACACTGATGCAGCCAGTCATGGGAGCTGGAGGAGCCACATGGGGACCCATGCCAGCACTGGAATGCTTACAATGCCACTGGATCCACAAGACTTTCCACCCATTGGCCTGTGGTCTTCCTGCATTTGGCATCATTGCATGGCCACGTGAATCTGAAGAATTTATGGATTATTTTTGATATATGGGGTAATATCATGCTTATGGATTTGATCTGGTCTGGGGTAAAAAGTATTCTCAATTGCTCTTGTATATAAGTTTCTATCTTACACACATATGAGTATCTATGAATTTTGTTTCTCTAGTCTACTCAGAATAACTCAGAGTAATATCTGTTTATTAAAGCAGATAGAAAATTATGACAAATACAAATAAGTGCTAATATTTCAGCATATTTCTTTTTGTGTATATGTTCTATATAACAGTGTATGTTCTATATAACAGTTGTCATGCTGTAAGTGTATTTTATATTATTTTATTTTATATGATGTCATGAAGATTATGTTTTACTTGTAAGTGCTTCACAAATGCATATTCTATTGCATGGATATCTTATAAATATAAAGAACATTCTCTTTATATAATTATCTTTAATCTTTCACTATAATGGTATCACACACATGCTTATATGTAAATCTGTATGCATATCTTTTTATTTCTCCATAGAGATTTCTAGAAATAAAATCACTGCATCCAAATCTAGATATATTGCAAGTATTGGTTTAGATATATATGATGGTAAGTAAAAATACTAATATATATTGCTATTAGGGATACAATCCATACACAAAGGGGCTTATTCCAGAAAATATTTTTAACATGTCTCTGTGTTAAGTGGATGGTTACAGACAACTTCTCTCAGTAATACTCTTTCATTAGTCTTATTAGTCTATCTTCAAAAACATAGTACAATCAAAGGGCATCTGAAGGGACCTGTCACGCCAGTTAAATTCAATGTCAAGAGGTCAGCTTAGAAGGCTTGAGGACTATAACTTACATAGATTTTCTCAAAGGACAATCACCAGGGCTTCATATGAAGTTCTAAGACAGTGGAAAACTGCATCAATTGGGGGAGGGGCCAGAAATAAGCCAAGAAATTTGTGCCAAGGAATTTGCTCTCATCAGCACAATGTGTCTACTCATTCTTCAAGGGCAGCAAGGGCTGTTCTACTGGAATTTTAAGGGGAAATTTTACCCCATCTACTCTACACCCCTCACCTTGACCCCTAAGACTTATTTTTGCTCCAAACTCAAATGACATTTCAAAGGAGCATGATTTGAGTCCCTTGATGATGCGTGAGCTGCCATAATGATGAAGCTGTAAACTGAAGGGCATAGAATTTGGGAGAAAGGAGACTGCCTTCAAAAGTGTATCCATCTCTACAAAAGGTATGTCAAAAAATAGCTTGACATTTTAAATATTTTTATGTAATAAAGGTTTGTTTGATTTTGTAGCATAAATTTTTTACTTAGCCTCACAGGACAAATTGATTTCTCCAAAGGTTATAAATTTTACATTTTCACTGTCTTAAGCTTAAATGATCATTTTTTCACCAGTATCAAGAATTATCATAATGAACAGTTTGAACTATAATTTCTGCGTTTAATGTGTAGTAGCATTCCCTTCACCATGCATTGACAGAAAATCAGAAAAATGATCCTTAAGATATCCATGGCTCTTCAAATGACATCCTTCTACAGTTGTAGAGTGACACATTCTCAAAGTTTGGAAATTCCAAGATTTTTCGGGGCAAATTCCTCAAGAACCAAAAACTACTGAAACAGTGTATGATGTTCAAAAACTGTTAGAATGAGGCCATGGATCTGGGAGGTAATGACAGAAAGGGCTCTGAAGAATGAATTGAGGATCTTCCATTCAGACAGAAAAGGACATAACAGATGGATAATTAGATATGCAAATATATGGAAACATAAATAAGCAAGTCAAATGTATAAAAGAACAAGCCTATCTCTGTTTTCAGAGGCTGGGATAATGGCACAGATGCTAAGGTGAGAAAGAAGCAGTTACCTGGAAGGAGCCAAGCATGCCATACTAATGATGTTAATCCATCTTGCCCAGGGTCTTCCTCCTTTTTATTTATTTACTTTTTGCTGCCTCTCTACTTTACCAAGCATGATGCAATTCTACAGAGACTGGCATCTCCTGACAACATAATCAAAGCACAAGAGATAAAGTCTTTTTATCTTTGCCTCCAAGGTGCATTCTCACTGTACTTCTTCTAAGACAGATTGGTTTATTCTTTTTGGAAGTGCATGGTACTTTGCTATTCTTCTCCAGCACCACAATTCAAGCGAATCACTCACTCTTTAATCGTTAAGCCACATGAGCTTACCCTGATGAAACTAGTCTTATGAAGCTGGAAAAGCTACTGAGAGACCCCTGCCAGTGCTGAGATGCTTCTACCACCAATGGATACTGCTGATGTACCCTGAACCCTGGAAACAAGGAGCCATGGAGAGACCCTGCCATTATTGGGATGCTTCTGCTGCCGCTGGATATACAAACCTCTGCACCTACTGGCCTGTGATTGTCCTGGTGCCATTGCACATGCTTCGTGAGTCAGAAGGAGACTTTATAGACTGGTGTTAGGCATATGGGCCAATTTTGGACTTATGACCTTGGACTGGACTGTGTTGGGATGCTTTCTCAATGTTCCATTCCTCTTGTATATAAACCTTTGCCTTATATACATATGCATGTTAATGAATTTATTTCTCTAGTCTACCTGAATTAACACAGACAAGTTGTGTGAACTTCTGTTTTCTTTATATTGATTGTAATCCATAGTGAAGGCTGCAATCATTCATCTTCTTCTTCAAGTGTATCAAGCCTTGCCCACTCCTAATACAGCATCTGTCTTCATATAATCCAGCTACTCTGGTTATTTGCTCAACAAACAGATTGTAAAAAGTATGGTGAGTGAGAGGTTGCAACCCTGATGACACCTTTTATCATTTTAAACCATGCAGTAGTCTCTTGTTCTTTTTGCACAATGCCTCTTGATCCACATACAGATTTTGCTCGAGCACAATTAAAGAGTTCTAAAATCACAGTTCTTCTCAAGGTTACTCATAGTTTGTTATGGTCTACCCAGTCTAGTATCAATGCATAGTCAATAAATCAGAAGCAAACATCTTCCTGCTTTCAGCCAATATCCATCTGACACCAGCAATGATATCCTTTGTTTCACATCCTCTTCTGAATCCAGCCTGAATCTCTGACAGCAACTTGTCAATGTGTTACTGCAACCATTGTTGAATGATCTTCAGC
This sequence comes from Nesogale talazaci, assembly GCA_004026705.1. Classification (NCBI taxonomy): domain Eukaryota; kingdom Metazoa; phylum Chordata; class Mammalia; order Afrosoricida; family Tenrecidae; genus Nesogale; species Nesogale talazaci. Next base: position 146,796 of record PVJH01002411.1, on the reverse strand, counting down.
AAAATTTTACTTATATGTGATGTTGTTTGATAAATTTGAGCATTCTTTTAAGTCAGTTTTCTATAGGCGAGTATAAATATGGATCTCTTCCAGCCAGTTGGCCAAGTAGCTGTCTTCTAAATATCCTGGCATAGATGAGTGATTGCTTCCAGTGCTTCATTAACATGTTGGAACATTTCAATTAAAATCCCATTGATTCCTGAAGCTCTGTGTTTGATCGATGCCTTCAAGTACAGCTTGAATATCTTCCTTCAGTACCTTCGGTCCTTGCTCATATGCTACTTCTTGAAATGGCTGAATATCAACTGATTCTTTTCAGTACACTGACCCTGTGTGTTCTATCTTCTTTTGATGCTTCCTGCTTCACTCAATACTTTGCCCATAGACTCTTTTAATATTGTAACTTGAGGCTTGAATGATTTCTTCAGTTCTTTCTGTTTAGAAAATACTGAGCATGTCCATCCTTTTTAGCTTTTGAACTCCCTTTGACCAGTTTGTCAAGGTTGTCCCTTGAATGTTTCTGTTCAGTTCTTTGATTTTATTGTTCTTTCCACTTGTAGAGGGCACTCTACACTGAAGAACAAATTTCAGAGTCTCTTCTCACTTCCACTTTGATCTTTCTTCTTCCTTTCCTGTCTTCCATGACCATTTGCTCTCCTCAGGGGTGATGTTCTTGATGTCATCCCACATCCGCCAGATTCTCTATCATCAATGCATCCAATCTGCTCTTGAAATTCAGGTGGGATAGACTCAAGGTCATATTTTAACCCTTGTGGACTTGCTTTCATTTTCTTCAGCTTTAACATGAACTTACAAATTAGCAGTTGATGGTCTGTTATGCAGTAACACCCTGGTCTGGTTTAGCTCCTGATGGAGAGCTTCTCTATTGTCTCTTCTCACTGAGGCTGTCAATTTGCTTTCCGTATCTTCTATCTGTAGAATTCCATGTGCATCATTCCCATATGTGTTGTCGATGAGAGGCATGTGCTAAGAACAATTAAATGGTCTTGCAACATTCTATCCTAGAGTGTCCAGTTTCATTTCTATCACTAAGTCCATATTTTCCAACTACTGTTCCTTTATTTTTGTTTCCCATCATTGCATTCCAATTACCAATAATTACCAATGTATCTTGAGTGTGTCTTTGATCAATTTCACACCAGATGTATGTAGATTTCTTCAACTTCTTCATCATGAACTTTAGTAGTAGGTTCATAAATTTGAATAATAGTTGTCTTGCGGGGATTTCCTTCAATTCAGATAAATGTTTTCCTCTCACAGACAGCATTGCACTTCATGGTCAATCTAGAAATGTACTTTTGGACTACAGTGTGACACCATTACTCTTTAATCTGTCATTCGCAGCATAGTAACCCACGTGATTTTATAATTCAAAATGGTTGATAACAGTCTGTGTCAACTCACGAATGTCTAGAATGTCAATCTTTACAGATTCCATTTCATTGTTTACAATTTCCAATTTTACTAGATTCATACTTCTTACATTTCAAGTTCTGATTTTTTAATTTATATTTGAAGGGGCTTCTTCTCATTTTGAGCTATGTCCCATCAGCAAATGAAGGCCTCCAAGACTTTCCTGCCATAAGCTTTAGCCTGTCCATGTCATTATCTTTGACTCTAATTTCAGAAGGTAGCTCTTCCTCAGTCATTTGCTGAGCACCTTCCTACCGTCTGGTATTATCTCTGGCAATGCTCTACTTCATACAGGAAGTTTTCAGTATCTGAAAAGGCTTCAATGCTATTTATAAAGTTTCCAAGACAAATTCCTCGGAAGCGAATTCTTGGGCTCTCTTTTTAGACTGAAAGCTCTAAGTGTTCATTTCAGGTGACACTGCTGGTATTGGCAATACTACCAATAGAGCTTGCAGCAACACACGAGTCACCGCAGGATGAAAAACTGACAGACAATTGGTGGAGAAGTTCCCCCAAACGTAGGCTTGTTTCTTTTTACTAGTAACTGTTCATAATGCTACATCTATAGATAACCCATAAGTCATCAGTGATCAAGTAATAGTATTTTACATAATTTATAATGTCTCAAATTTTCTAGCAAGTTAGAATCTTCTTGCAGAGATCTTGTAAGGATTCTATAAATATGCATTAATCAGTGTTCAGTCAGAAGGCAGAAATTACTCTAAATGATTCCAAACATCCCCATTCCCACTGCCATCAAGTTGTCTCTGATTCATCATATCCCTTTATAAGGATTTTAAGGCTGTAAAATTTTATGGAATCAGATAGATGCCTCCTCTTTCTCTCTCACCTTTCTCCTGTGGAGTAGCTAGTGAGTCTGAACCATCCACCTTGTGGTTAGCAGCCTGATACATTCTCTTAGGGGAAGTTAAAATCAGGCCCTCTGTTAACTTGATCATTGGACGCCCTGAAAAGGCCATCAGAGGATGGTGAGAAAATAGAGATTGGCACAAGAAGGAAGCCACACCTCCGAGATAGGAAGAGAGAAGTGGATACAGATGAAGTTCCAAAATCAAAACTTCTCAATAGAGAGCTGAACTAACGCACAATCCCCCATGGAAGCTGAAGGCACAGAAAAGATGCAGGCCTTGTTAGAAATATTTTGAAGGCACAGAAAAGGAGATACAGCATATAATCTCTCTTCCTCCTGTCCCAGGTCTCTCACTTTATTAACCAAAGCTCACCTGAGTGCAACAATGTGGGAAATAGAGTTCTCCTCAATATAGAGAAAAGGAGAGAATGCAGGTGAGTTCAAGCCAAACAAATGAGTGGCAAAGAGCACTTGAGCAATAATCCTGAGACCAAGGGAAAGGCTAAACTCACCGAAAAAGTCAGGAATATTATAAGAAGGAAAATACTGGCTTCACACCATTTCGCAGATCTACTGGTAATGTTAAGCTATCAATGTCTTTTTTAGGGAAGATGAAGTACTGGCAATCTCATAAAAGGAGGGCAGAGCAGGAGACTTGGAGCAAGGACTTCCACTGGCACCTTCTTGGGTTACTGTATTTCTGGTGTCAGCATCTAGCCAACTAAGATAAGTATGTGCAATCCCAGATGGGAGTGAAAGTTAAGCAAGATTAAACCTTCCCAAAATGCTGCATTTTCTATTGTTTTTTTTCTCTCTCAAAAGTCTGCTATTGTTAGGCTGCTTCATGTTTTATTAGGAAAAGGTACTATATGAAGCCAATTCCAGTGTAATGTTACTTGCAGGATGCTGTATCATCCTTCACTTCTAGTAAAAATGAGTTTCCTATGTTGAGAATAAGCCAAACTTCTCACCATTGGGCCTTCCCCAACGGTAAGGGAGCTATGCACAGCCCCTCAAAAAAGAGAAATTGTTGCTATCAAGTCTATTCTGACTCATAGAAAATGAAATGCAGTGAATTACTTAATATAACTCTTTGAGTTATTGTTTTTGTAACTTCCAAGTAACTAGCTTGGATAAAGTAAAAGTGAGGTGCTGGTGTCAAAAAGACTGCTAGGTACTAGGCGAGACTGGGCAAATATGGTTGTTAGTCTGGGTGGACTAGAGAAACAATTTCATAATATATAAGAACTTTATATTGAAGAGTAATTGAATATTAAGAAAACATCCCAGCCCATTCCAAGCAAGTCCATAAGTCCGATATTAGACCATATGTCCCATACCAGTCTGTAAATTCCTCTTCAGACTCATGCAATGATGCTGAGTGCAGAAAAATCACAGGCCAGTGGGTGGAAAGTCTTGTGGATCCAGTGGCAGTGGAAGCACCCTAGCAATGGCAGGGGCCTCCATGTTGCTCCTCCAGCTCCAGGGCTCTAGAGTCGTTCCACGTGTCTTGTCAGCAGGAGGAGAAAGCAGAGAGTGTGGTGTATCTGGACTCCAGTGAGTCTTATCTTCATGACACCTCTCAATAAGATCATCAAGCTGCGACCTCTTTGACAAGCTAGAATTCACCCCTTTACAAGTTGGCAGGAGATTACGTAACTGCCACAATGGTGTGTGCAGCCTTAACATGAGGGTTGGTCAATTTTGACACCCTACTAAGCTTGGAAAGGCTAAGCAGAGAAGGACGAGGGAGAGATAAAATATCACTTTTATCAAGAAAGAAGAGCTAGAAGGGTGCTGAGTCCTTCATAACAAGGATCCTACCCTGAATATCCTTAATCCAGGAGTCCTAAAACTGTGACACCAGAGATGGTAAGAGATGACAAGAATTAGCAGCCGTTGAGGCAGGCTAACCAGGAGACTAGCAAGAGATAGACTGGTGATTTTTCTGGTCCATGAAGTGAGAAAGCTGAGTAATTTGGGGAAGGAGACATGCTGGCAGAGTAAGTTGTCTCAAGGCATTGATTGGCAGAGCTAGAAGAACTTTGTAGCACTTGCCCGAGCAAGTCAAGGGTCATCTGGGCACAGGACCAAAGAGAGGGATACCTGTAAATTCAGCTGAGAGGAGGCCGGTCCTGAATAAAGAACTGTATCCCGAGGGTTCCTGAACATGAATTTTAACTTCTTCTTGTCCTCCCACAGATCAGTTATGTATCTGTGAGTATTGTCTGTGAATTCTCTGTGGACATTGCAGAAAGTTAGAATATAGAGGCCTGTCTGGCATCATTTCATTGGAATCAGCCTTTCAATGTTGATGCAGTTGGTGAATGTCTTTCCCCCTGTGAAATAAAAGCTTAGGCACTGCCTCCTTGTTATTTGTATGGTAAACCACATAGAATTTTCCCATAGGGTTTCCAAGACTGTACATTTTTTTCAGAGCGGGCCTACTTTTTTCTCCCACAAAGCAGCTGGTGGGTTCAATCTGCCAACCTGTCAATTAGCAGCTTAGCACTTGACCACTGTGCCACCAGAACTTCTGAACGATGAGAACTCGTGGCCTCTGGCACGGAGGCACTCAATGCTTCAGGACTATCATCTGTGCTCAGTATGAATTCCTTTTGAAGTCAGAAGTCTCCCAACTGTTTTCTTATTTTGCACCAACACCAACCTTGTTTGGAACTCTTTTCATCAGCTTTTATCATTAATTATATTAGTCTCTGTGCAGCACTAGCATCGTGTGGGCAGTGCTTTTGATGTGTCTCTCTTTACTTATGCTATAATGAAAAGAAGGGTATTTCACGTTGATGTCCAGAGCTGGCTGTCACAGGAAACCCCTGGAGAGATTGTACCACTTCCAGAGACAGTGTGGGTGGTAGAAGATGTTTTGAAGCATATATTCTGCCTGAATAAGTTGGAGGACTAACTACCCATAGTGCAGTTAGTCACAGTGCAGTTAGTGCATAGTGAAAAGATTAGGTGATATTATTATCTGTTGTTGCTGTTTTTAATGGGTACTCATGACCCATTTTCCCCATTCAAACTTCTCTCTCCTTTATAGATTCAAAGAATAAATGTAGGTGTTTTCCTTTATCCCAGTGTTGGTAAAACTCTATGTAAAGTGTAGGAAGGACTGTAGGCCATGTAATTAACAAAGTTGCAAGTGTTGCAGTTAGTCATTTTTATGTGTCAAATCCCTGGTTGGTATCAAAGGTTAGCAGGCTTGGCTACTGATTGAAAGTTTGGACAGTCAACCAGTCACAGGTTCCTTAGAAGAAAGGCTCTGTGATCTATATCCAAAAACCTAGCCTAGAAAAACTCTGCATGGGATCATGATGAGCAGAGATGAATCTGACAACTGGTTTTGTTTCTGTGTACTTGGTCTTCAGGATAAAGTTTGTCTGTTAGTCTGGATTGGCCAGAATCAAATTCACAGACACTCAAATGTGTATAAGGAATATCTCTATATACAAATGCAAATGAATATTGAGAAAACATCTAAGCCCACTCCAGATCAAGTCCATAAGTCTGATATTGCCCCATATGTCTGATACCAATCTATAAATCCCTTTTCGTACTAATGCAGTACATGCAATGACACTGAATGTAGGAAGATCACAGACCAGTGGGTGAAAAGCCTTGTGGATACAGTGGAAGTGGAAGCATCTCTGTGCTGGCAAGGGTCTCCACGTGATGGCCCCTCCAGCTCCCAGGGCTCTGGCTACATGAGTGTAGCTCCATCAGGCTAATTGTCTGTAATGTCTCGCTGGGAGTGAACATGTGTCCCACCTCCAGCGAACTATGTATCTCCTTAGTGCTTGCAAATGAGGTCATCAAGCTGTGACCTGATTGACAGGCTGAACTCCACTCCTTTACTTTTAAGTCTCAAATTGACAGCAGATTTTGTAACTTTGTAATGCACCAAGGGAAATATAGAGGGTATGTAGATTACATTTTCTAATTTATCATTAAATTTTATAACATTGTGTTACAAGTTGTATCACAAACCACTTGCTGACTGTCCATGCATTTTTTGTTTGTAAGTAACAGTGTTAACAGTTTCCATGCATCTCCTTAGGGTGTTATGAAAAGTATCGAGTTAATGAGTGTAATATGTTTACAGTGTGAAAATAAAAGTAACTACAAAACTGGAGAATAATCATCCTATTATCTTTCAATTTAGAATAATGAATCACAGGCTCCATTGTGGTCAACATTTGTTAGCAACTCACACAACTGTAGTAATCTGGTGCGTTTCACTGTGACTCAGCATACATCGCAGAAAGAACAAGCCATGGAACAGGATTTCAGACAAAGACTGATCATCTGGGGAAAGAATGACTAACTTTACACCTTTGCCAAATTGCTGGCTTCAGCCAAAGTCTTTCAAATTGTGCTATCAGATTCTATCAAATATTTTGGAGTTTGTAAAATAACATTTTTGTCTTTAAGAGATCAGGTTCCTGTAATAAATTCAAGGCCAAGATATCCAAAGACACCCTTTGATTCAAAGGTTATTACTTCCTGGGGAAGGGGGGAATCTCACTAAAGAGAGAGAGCAGTTATTCTGAAACCGAATCGAAAGTATGTGGGAGCACAGGACCACAGTTGAGGAGCAGCAGGTAGGGACACATCAAGGTCAATTGACATCAGTCCACAAAATCAATGTCTGGATCCTATTTTGGTGAGCAGTGACTGGGCACTTCAAAGCTCAGAAGGAGCCATGGAAGGTGAACTACTGATCTCTCCCAAGCTGGGGCAAAGAAGAGTGAAGACAATCAAAGGTACATGGAAGCAATAGTTCAAGGGCTAATGGTCCAAGCGAGCCATATTCTCCACAGCCCCAATTCCAAAAGAACTGGAATCAGGAGTGGAGAATGTCTGGCCCTTGGGTCACATAAGCCCCACAAAACCATCAATACCAGTTTGACACCATGGGCCTCACCAAAGAGAAGCCGGTCCAGCCATCACAGCAGGGGTGAATTCATGAAATGTTTGACCGATTCATTAAATGTTTGAATGAATGAAGTTATAAAGATCCGAGTGGTCCTTGGCACATAAAATGTTTTCCCAACCCTAAACGAGATGGTATCTGGCTTCCATGGCTCATCACCCTGAAAGGGATGACTGTAGAATGTCTTGGGTAGGGTGGAAAATAATGTGAGACAAAACGCAAGATCCTTTACAAAGACAAACCTCCAATAGGACTGATAGTGATTAGTGCAAGTCTGAGATCATGGCCTTTCATCACACGTCAAGCCTGGCCTGGACTCACCCTTCTCACCCCCACCAGACTCAACCTTCAGCCAACAATAGTCCTGCAGGGCACCTATCCCCAGCAGGGAGGGAACACTTCTTGTAAAAAGATGCTCACAAAGACAGCTCTGTGTTAAAATTCAGAAGACTGGAGGAGATAGGAAAGAAGGGCGAGTGAAATGATGGGAAATTAGTGGAAAGAACAATGTTATGTCGTGGGAGTTGCCATCAAGATCATGAATCAAAATGTGCATAAAAATGTGCATAAATTGTTCTGTGGAAACCAATTTATTCTGTAAACCTTAACCCAAATTACAATAAAAATTTGGTTTTTTTCATTAAAAGGTAAAGCAAATAATCTTTATCTTCAGGGCAAAATTCTGCACAACTGCTGACAACAGAAGAATTTTATCATATATTTAGGTCAGCAATTTTATAAAAACGAAAGTATATATGTTTTAGAAAAAAATTGCTGAAGCAGAGTTGCTTTAGAGGATACATGGTCTGAATGTTATTAACAAGCACTAACAAGTGTGTGTGTGTATGTGCATGTGTGTGTTTTCTATTTATCTTGTTTGTAACTTTGTAATATGTGTGCTTTAAAACATGCTTAGTCATTAAAGCTGGTAGATTTGGAGCAAACAGGTCTTGAATAAGGAAGGTCATCGTTTTTAAAATTTGAAGCTATCCATTTAAATGACTAAATAATAATAATAATAATAATAATATTGCTAGTGAGTCAAGATACCTCTCTCCAGCAGCTGTCTGAATTTATAGAAAGGAGTAAAAGAACAAGCATTAAAGGAGTTGGAATTTTACAGATTTAGGAAAAACAAATAATACCAACTGAATGATTGAACTTCAACTTCCTTCTATGTTCTAATGATACTTCTTACATCTTTCAATGTTTTGCCCATAGAGTATTTCAATATTGCACCTTGAGGATCCAAAAGACATGAGAAAATAACAAAGATGTGGTTCCAGTGCTCAAGTACTTCCAAAGACAATGTAGTTCCAAAGGTTAAAAATAAGCAGTAGCTGTTCTTCATAGTTCATTGCTAGGAGTTAAAACATGATAACAATATATAGTGTATTTTCTCCTGGCTCTGACTGAACATAATACCATGTAAATAAGCATTAGAATTCTAGCATACAGCATATAATTGTAGCCTCCAAAATGTCTATTGTACTAGGGGGCATCAGAGAGTTCATATGCTTTAATTCCGTTTCTCTGAAAAATGTTTGAGGACTCTTTATTTTAAATCTATAAAGTTCACACCTACACCTACAATAAATATACAAAATACTACAAATATTGACTTGACTTGAAATGGATTATCCAGAAAAATCAGGCTTTCAGTGAGACAATTCCTGAGTGAGATGAAGGCTTAAGTGGAAAGAGTATACACATGTCTGAGAATTAAACAAGATGCTTTGAGTCATGCTGCTGATTCAAGAGGTTGAGATGGAATGCCTTCCTTAGATAAATAAAAATAAAACCTCCTGATGTTTTATTTGCAGTAAACCCTCCCCTAATCCTGAATTACTACCTACAAGCACCCTTGCCCAGACGTCTAAATGGTGATAACTTGTGTATAGAGAATGACAGTGGTAAGTGGTGTTTTGCTCATTTCTTATTTCACAGAGCCCCCTATCTATCCCTTGTCTTTCTTTTTTTCTTTCTCTTGTCTCAATTTATTAAAAGGAGGAGAGGTAGTCTCACTTGGGCATAGTATGTAAACGATCACTTAGATTCTTAATAAGATTCTTGTCTAAAGAAAGCACACAGCCCCTATTAAGGGACCTAAGAGTTACACTGTTGCCTGATAATATCTCCCCAAATGGCTTTCTTACTGCCCTAGGTGATAGTCTCACCAGAAGAGAGTCACATCTTTGTTTATGCTATCATCTGGGAAGAATCATTATTATCTTCAGAAGTTTGTTGAAAGTCAGTATTGCGTGGCACTCTATACAGAGAACAGGCATTTGTACTTTAGCCTAGATGAGTGTTTCCAATTGCTGTCCTACGTAATCTCTAATTGAAAGTGATGTTTTCTGAGAGAATGGCATACAGTGTGTAAAGGCCGAGGAGCAGGTAAGGAGATGGAAGTCGATGACATATCTAAACTATTGGCCTTCATCAAGTAGACAGGATGCCATGAAAGGCCAGAAGGGTGGAGAGAGGATTAGGATGATAACTGGAGATAGAAAGTGGGAGGAGATGCCATTGTGTGGAAATATCATTTATTGTTCCTTTAGTCTATCTCACCAATCATTAATTAGTAATGGTCAGAATCTTTTTTTTTTTTTTTAACTACTGGATTCAAGAGCCTGGTAAAACACAGAAGCCCATGGATATTGGAAAAGTTTGAGGAAATTTTAATTAAAACTACTTTTTTACAAAGTTGCCGGAAGGATGAAAGAGAAACAATAAAGCATGGTCCCAAATACTTGCAAGGTCAAGGAGCCATGACCAGGCGTGACCTTGCGGATCTAAGGAGGGAGCCAGGATAAGCACCCAGATGAGAGCCAAGATGGAAACATTTTCATAGGAGCTGTGTCCTCTGTGGCCCGAGAGGGAGGAAGACAGGAGGATCAGCATCTGACCTTGCACCTCCCAATCTCGAATTTCCTTTCGCAGCTTCCAGTGCCCAACTCAAGCATTAGCAACTAAGCCCGATAATGAGAGACCATTGCTTATTCTTAACAAGGTCAAAGAAAGGATAATCTGTCTCAAACACTGTTTGATACAAACGTATACAAAAAGATGAGGGGACTTCAAAGAGTTTGTGGGGAAATGGGATTCAAAGATAGTGGCATTTGCCTATAAACCTTTGACGTTTGCTTGTCTTCAGTAAGGCGTGCTGGTGGCACAAGCGGCGGCGAATTATGGGGCTGTTCCCCAGAAGCTTGGCAGTTCAAACCCCTGAGTCATCCTCGGATTGTCTCTCCCTGTAAAACACAGCCCCAGGACCCCTACGAAGCAATTCTACTGTCACCCAAGCTCGCTGGGAGTGAGAACGGGGTCAGTCCCAAAGCAAATCAAGCTTGCTGCCCTGGCGCTTATTCAGACTCACAGCCAGCCGAGAGCACAGGGCAGAACAGCCCCTCCGGGTTTTCAGGCGGGAACTCTTCACCGGATGAGAAAACATGCTCTCTTAGAGACAGCAGGTAGGTTTGAACGGCTGAACTTGCTGTTAGCAGCCCAACGTGTAACCCACGACACCACCACGGCTCCATTACTCAGTAGTAGCGCGGGATAGCTGAGGGGGGTGCCCCCCAAACTCGATTTTTTTTGTTTTGTTTTAATGTGAGGGCTATAGGTCATTCGGAGTTCATTCCACCAGGTCAGACTTAATCTTTCTATGTAGAGGTTCTGAAAAGATTGTGTAACATAACATAGTGTGACTAAAAGGCCTGATTTATGGCAGACCGGACACTGGTTTTGCCACCATGTCACCTGTTCGGTGCGCCAGTTTTTGCTGAAAAACCCAGCCTGCCTCTCTTGCCCCGCACACCGGACTCACCGGAGCTCGCTCCATAGGACTTCTTCTTTTTCCTTTTCTGTGAATGAAAAGGGATGTGAAAGGACAGTGATTTGACAACAAAAAGGTGAAGGAAAAAATCAAGAGAGGTTCTATCAGCTCATTTTCCAACAGATGAATTGGAAAAATATTTCCAAGAATGGAACTTCAGATTTGACAAATGTATGAATTGTAATGGAGAGTACTTTGAAGATAATAGGGTTGTTTTGCTTAAAAAGATTAAACACATAGCACTGATTAAAAAATCCTGGGTTTATTTGGTTTGTTTGGTTTTTTTTTTTTCGTACCCCCTCACATTTAATAAGCCACTCCTCCATTCATATTGAATTAATGATCTTGTCCTTTCCATCATTCCCCAAGGCTTCAGAGAGAGAGAGAGAGGGTTTGTTCAGGTGCTAAACCTAGGATTCAAATAATGCATCATTGGGATCAACCAAGTTTAAACAGTATTCAATCAACTAAATTATTTCAACCCAAGCAACTACCTAAACTCTGTCTAAGCAAAAGAAGGGGCTGAAAAGGTCCACGCAGTGAGTGTGGGGGAGCGGTAGCAGAATTAAATCTTGAAGGCCCTTGCCTTGGTATCATGTTCTCAAGCTGCCTGGAAATATTATTCATTTGTATATGTGTAGGGTAACAGAGAACACACACACACACACACACACATCTCCATTGTCAGCAATGGACACAACTGAGGATTAAGTGAAAATAATACAAATGACAGCATTGTCGTGTTCCGACATATGACAAATTGGGGAGGCAGTTTGATGCTGTCAACTTACAAGGGAAACAGTGCTGAGCACAAGTTCCAAGTTAAGTGTGAGGCAGGATACCTTTATAGAGTTGTTTTCTGCAACCACTAACAAATAAAGGCTTGTCCTGTAGAACTTACCAAAACATGCTGCCAATGAGTCTGACCTCCGGTGACCTTATACAGAGCTTCCTAGGCTATCTGAAGATCCCGGGTGACAAAGTCTACCCATCCTACAGGGTTACGGAACCAACTTCGTGGCAGTGAGTTTGAGTCGGGTTGCTACATATAAGGTCTATAGTTCTAAACCACCAGGAGCTTCATATAAGAAAGAGACTTTCTGCTTCTATAAAGATTTACAGTCTTAGAATCCTCCAGGGCAGTTCTACCGTGTCCTGTAAGGTCACTGTGAGTCCACCTTGACTGGAAGGCAATGAGATGGCTTGTAAATCTTTATAAGAGGGAGCCAGTTTCAGGGATCTACCTATAACCTCCTCTCTGACATATAACCTCCTTTCTAGGGTACGGACAAAAGGGAAGTGAATGAAGGGGCACATTGGACAGTGTATGATATGAAAAAGTAAAATCAATTTGTAAATTATTAAGGGTGCAGGGGGGGAGAGAAGGGAAATATGGGTAGCTGGTACTAGGGAGCCTAAGTGGAGGAAGTTTTGAGAGTGACGAGGGCAACAAGTGTGCAAATGTGGCTTGCATACAGTTGATGTATGTATGGTGATGGGAGTTGTATGAGCCTCCAATAAAATGATCTATTAAAAAAAAGGGGGGGGATGGGAAAGAGGAACTTATCCCAAGGGCTCAAGTAGAAAATATTTGGAAGTGAAGATGACAACATATATACAAATATGCTTGATACAAATGATGTATTGAATGTTATTAGAACTGTAAGAGCCCCCAGTAGAATCAATGGGAAAGAGAGAGAGAGAGAGAGAGAGAGAGAGAGAGAGAGAGCCTCCTCTTACTCCCGTGCAGTGGCTGGTGAATTTGAAAGCATTCCCCGTGCAGTTAGATGTGTAACTCTTACCCAACAGCACCACCAGGGCTCCTTAGAGAACGCCATCACACCCTGCCCTCATGTCATTGCTCACTCCTAGTGAGCCTACAGGACACAGGAGAGCTGCCTTCATGAGTTTGAGCACATGTAACTCCTTACCGGAGTAAAAAGCCCTATCGTCTTCCTCTGACTGGCTGGTGGTTTCTAAGAGGCGACCTTGCCGTTAACAGTCTAACATGTAACCACGATGCCACCAGGGCCCAGTATAGATAGAACATAGAGGTCCTAAAGATTAAAATCTGTATTTTGTATTGGGAAGTCATCGTATTTCAAAATTCTGACTCTGGGTTTCTCTGTTCCAATATTTCCCATGCCATAACACTGGTTGAACAGTCCAAGGAAAGAATATTGTTTTTATTAATAAATCATTTTATTGGGGGTCTTCCAGCTATTCTAACAACCCATACATCAAGTTTATCAAACACATTTGTACATATGTTACATCATCATTTTCAAAATTTTCTTTCTGTTTGAATCCATGGTATCAGTTTCTCTTTTTTTGCCACCACCCCCCCTCCCCCCGCTACCCTTCCACTCTCATGGACACCCGATAAATTATAGATTATTATTATCTTCATATCTTACACCATCTGCTGTCTGCCTTTGCTCATGTTTCTGTTATTCATCTCTGTGTGTTTGTGTGTGTGTGTGTGTGAGGTGTTGATCACTGTAATTGATTCCCTGTTTCTCCTCCATCTCCCTACACCTTCCATCTATCTTCATGGTATCTATCGCTACGGGGTTATCTGTCCTGTATTTCATGTGTTCAGAGCTCTTATCTATACTGTACTGCACCCTGGCTGGATTCCTACTTTGTGACCCTTCTGTGAAGGAATGTCCAATTGTCTACAGATGGACTTGGGTCTCTACTCCAACCCCCATCATTTGCATCGATAAGGAGTATTGTTTTTGTTGTTGCTTTGTTTTGTTTAGTCTTTGGTCTCTTTCACTATTTTTGCTAATCCTTCTGCCCTTCCTTCCCACCCCCTCCACCCACTCCCACCGCCCCATGTAAGGGAAAGAACAAAGTCAAGGCTGTGGTAGAGAGTGACTATTCCTTTGTTTTTCTAAACTGTTATTTCCATTTTAGGAGTGAAAAAAAAGTTACCCTCCGATGGGATCAATCAGATCTTCAAAAGTTGACAGAAACATACTGTAGCTATTCTCATTTAGACCAAGGCTGAAGGCACTGACATGCTGGAGGAGTTGTGTTTTGAGCACTGGTATCCTAATAATTAAGTGTAGGAGATGATGAGCCCCAATGTCTATATTTGCCCTGGCTTAATGAGAGCAAGGCAAAGACACATTTTTAAAAACTATGCACAGTGTTGTGTTTTTCCATAATCTAATATTCTCACTGATGAATGATTGGATGTTAATTGCAGAGAAAGAAAAATAAGCCCAATTTGAATCTATTTCAGTAAAATCCTTTAAAAAAATCAACTGATGTAAGAAAGGCAAACCCCCACTTTCTCTCTCTAGATGTTATTGCGTGATCTGTCTTCCTCTCTGTGGGTTACTTTACACTTTTTCTACATAGGTGCATATCTCTAAAGACTCTTTAAAATTATTGTCATAGGCGATATTCCTACTCAGAACAGCTGATGCACAAAGATCATATGGCTGGCCCCACTATGAAAAATGGCTACCCTCACTGACCCAAGGCCTTTCGGGGCCAACAATGGAGAAATAGGGTCAGGATTATACCCTGTCTGACACAATCACACATGGCAAAATGCTAAGGGTGTGCAACAGCTCATGGAGCTCCAGGTGGAGCAACAGGATAAACTTTAGGGCCAGGGTGTGGCACCCCATTCAATTCAACCAGGGAATACTCCTGGAGGTCAACGAACAGACCTTGAACTATTTACAGGTTTTTATATTGTTATTATTTTGATTTTTTACATACAGATAGGACATTGGGGTTTTGTTGTTGTTGTTATCATTGTTTTATTTTCTTTGGTTGCTTCATTTTAGGATGCCTTTTTCTTGTACATACTGTTAACTTTGCAGGTCTATCTAGATAAGATAGGCTGGACAAACAGTCTGGAGGTGAAAACAATGGAACTGATGGTTCCGAGGCAAGGGACATGGGAGAAGGGGAGGAGGAGGAAAGGAGATGGTGTTGACCAGCCCAGGGATAAGGGAATAACAATTGATCCAAAATCAGTGACAAGGTGGGTGAGAGAAGCCCAATAGGGATTGATCAAGAGTAATGTATGAGAGAGAAAATACTGAGACCCAAATGGAGGCTGAGTATGACGGTGGGACAGGAGGAAAGTAAAAGGAAATAGAGGAAAGAACTGGGGAGTAAAGGGTATTTATACAGGTTTAAATACAGTCATGTACATAGGTGCATATATCTATGTGGGACAATGGGGAAATAGATCAATGAGCATATTCTTATAGGCTTAGTAGTAGGACAACACATGGCCCTTGGGCCTCCACTCAAATACCTCCTCGGTTCAGGAACATTTTATTCTATTAAATTGGCATTCCATGATGCTCACCTTCCCTACATGATCACTGAAGACAAATGTGTGCATAAGCAAATGTGGTGAAGAAAGTTGATGGTGCCCAGGTATCAAAAGATGTATCATCTGGGGTCTTAAAGGTTTGAAAGTAAACAAGCAGCCATCTAGCTCAGAAAAAACAAAGCCCACATGAAGCACACCAACTTGTGGGAACATGAGGTGTCGAGGGGTCAGTTATTAGACTTCAAGAACTGAAAATCATAACACTGCGCGCTCACTTTCCTGACACGATCACTGATGACAAATGTGTATCTAAGCAAATGTGGTGAAGAAAGCTAATGGTGTCCAGCTATCAAAAGATATAGTGTCTGGGGGTCTAAAAATCTTGAGTAAACAAGCAGCCATCTAGCTCAGAAGCAACAAAGCCCACAAGGAAGAAGCACAACGGCCTGTGTGACCACGAGGTGTTGAAGGGATTCGGTGCGAGGCATCAAAGAACTAAAATTATATTATTTTAAATGGGGGGGGAGTACAGATTGGTGACCCAATGCCCATCAATAGGTGAAGCAACATCCTACAGAGGGGTTGTAGGGAGGAAATGAGTGAGTTAAAGTACAGTATAGTAACAATGAAATATGCAACTTATCTCTATTTCTCAAATGCTTCCTCCCACCCACTATCATGATTCCAATTCTACCAGACAAATCCAGGTAGAACAGGAGATATACACTGGAGTTGGAAACACGGAGAATTTAGGATAGATATTCCCTCACAACTAGTGATGGGAGTGGTGATACTGGGAGGGTGGAGGGATGGTGGGATAGAAAGAGGGAGCCAATTTCAGGGATCTCTGGGGCATGGACAACAGGGAAGTGAATGAAGGGACACATTGGACAGTGTATGATATGAAAAAGTAGTAACAATTTGTAAATTATTCAGGATTCGTGTGGGAGTGATATGGGGAAGGGAAATAAGGGGAGCTGGTACTAGGGACCTAAGTGGAGAGAGGATGTTTTGAAAGTGATGATGGCAATAAGTGTGCAAATGTGGCCTGCATACAATTGATGTATGTATGGATCGTGAGAGAAAGTGTAGGAATCCCTGATAAAATCATTCATTTAAAAAACAAAAGGAAGGGAAAAAGAGGAGCTTTTACCAAGGGCTCAAGTAGAAAATGTTTGGAAATGAAGATGGCAACGTGTACAAATATGCTGGATACAAATGATGTATGGAATATTATGAGCCCCTAATAAAATTATTTTTAAATGATTTATAAAATAAATAAATAAAAACTTCAACCTCAAATTGTCATAGGTTGATTCATATGCCCCCTGGACAGTCACCTAATCTGAGGATTAAGAATGTTGGAGTGAAGTCTAGCCTGTCAATCTGGAAATGGCCAATGAGACCTCTCGGTGGGCATGGCCTACTCAAAATTCTGTGAAATGTGGTCCTTCCTTTTTGGAGGCAGAGACACTACCTCTCTCAGTTCACTTCCTTGGAGACTTTCCACAGACAACACTCCCTGGGAGACATTGCAGCTGACAAGACACATGGCAGCATGCTGACAATCCCGAGCCCTGGAAACAGAAGGAGACACAGGAGACCCCTGCCAGCACTGAAATGCTTCTACCACCACTGGATCCACAAAACTCTACACTCACTGGCTTGTGAGTGTCCTGGTGCCATGGCCTGTGCTTCATGAGTCTGAAGAAGATTTGTAGACTGGTATTGGACATATTGGGCTAATATCAGACTTCTGACCTTGGACTGGACTTGGCTGGGATGTTTTCTCAATGTTCAATTCCTCTTATATAAAAACCTCTCTCTTATATACATATGCATGCTTATGGATTTGTCTCTCTAGTCGACCCAGACTAACACACCCTTCAATCTGTGTCCATTCATAACCTCAGACTGTAGCTTCTTGGTAGAAGTGAGTTAGTTAAGATTGGGTGGTAGGGGTTTAGGGTTGGGTCCTGAATCTTATAACCAATGTAAGGAGATGAGAGGATACACAATGGCACATGTAGTGATGAACGTCATGCAAAGATGGAGGAAGAGATTTAAGAAATGTGAAAGCAGGGACCTCTGGCAACATAGTAGGTTACCACTGGGCTGCTGACCACAAGGTCAGGAACTTGAAACCACCAACCCCTTCATGGGAGAAAGATGAAGCTTCTTACGCAAATGAAGGTGTTCATTTGTGGAAACCCACAGAGCAGTTCTACTCTGTCCTCTAGGGTGGCCGCGAGTCAGAAATCAACTTCATGGCACCAAGTTTAGTGTGGGGTTTTTTTGAAAACAAGGAAAGAGACACCAAGAATTGGCATTTGGGTGACACCAAGGAGTCAAGAAATGTCTTTTTTTTTTTTTTTGCATCACTGCCCTCAGGTGGTGGGAGTAGGAGGCCCAGCCTTTGCTCCGTGGAACTGGAATTGAACCTCCATCCCAGTGGGCCGCAGTCCCGCGCACAAACACTACGCCACCGGGGCTCAGCCCAAGAAATGTCTTTTTATGCCATCTAGCTTATGATAATTTTTTATACCAGCCTGATAAAGCTAATACAAGGGAGCTTCAAAAAGTTTATGGAAGAATATAATTTTTAAACTGATCATTTTCAACTGATTATAAATGATACCATTCTAAATGTATTCCCTTAGCTTGCTGGTCATTGATGAGTCTCATGGAAAGTCATTCTTATTGATGAATGATCTGATGCATTCTTCTCACTGCTTATAGAGTTTATGTCATATTCACTTAGCCATTCCCCTGCTGATAGACATTTTCCCTAAGGTTCTGCTATAATAAACAAGGTTGTAAATTTTTTTCTATTTCGATAAGTATTTCTAAGATCCTTCTCCATACCTGCAGTTTTTTCAAAGTAAAGATGCCCATGAACTTAATCAATTGTGAAGGATGAGCTTTCAGACCTTTTGTATCCCCTCTTTTTATCATTAGCACCACTCAAGAATACTTTTTGTGCTTTTGGCAAACTTACATTTTCATCTATTCCCTGCTTATCTCTATTTTCCATTTTTTATGTAGCAAGTAGAGTGTTATCCTTCATTATGAGTTGAGGTGACTGATGAAAAAGGAAGAAGAAAGAATTGATGCATTTGGATTCTGTTGTGGGGGAAGACTGTTAAAATTTTTGTGGATTGCCAACAAATCTGTCATGGAAGACGTATAGCTCCTTAGAAATGAGGGTGATAGGGCACACTGTCTAAAATTCTTTGGCCCTCTCTCAGGAACCCCAAGCTCTGCTCCCCCTGCTGCTCTGCTGCATGCCCTTAGTGTTTTGCCTCTGTGCGGTGGGGTCAGAATGGGTGCAATCCCAACCCTGCATCTCCAGTGTGGTCCCCGTAGGGCCTGGAGTCAGCGAGGGATGCCATGTTTTATCATGGGGCTGGCCATATGGTCCTCTGTGTGCATTTGGCTGTTCTGAGTGGGGCTATCGTCCTCAAGACTCGGTGAGCCAGGATGCACTCCACTCTCTCTTCCTCCCCCTTCATTTGTGCTTCCGCCCTCCCATGTGCTCTATTCCGTAGTGTCCCTCTCCCTGAACTGTAGCCTTAGTGCTGCCTTCCAAAGCCAGCTCCCCTGGGGGGAGGGGCAGCTGTCCACATAGTTGGGATTAGGACTGAGCCCTCAGACCCCTATACTGGCTCCCTGTTCCACACCGTCACACTGCATTCACCTCCTGAAATAACAGGTTTATGTTTGGTCTGAGGATACACCAAGGATACGCTTCGGGTGTGGCGCCTTATCAGACTCAACTAGAGTTTATAGAGTTTATGTCATATTCACTTAGCCATTCCCCTGCTGATAGACATTTTCCCTAAGGTTCTGCTATAATAAACAAGGTTGTAAATTTTTTTCTATTTCGATAAGTATTTCTAAGATCCTTCTCCATACCTGCAGTTTTTTCAAAGTAAAGATGCCCATGAACTTAATCAATTGTGAAGGATGAGGTTGATGAGCAGACCTTGAACTATTTACAGGTTTTTCTTTTGTTATTATTTTTAAAAAATTTTTACTTACTTATATATTTTTTCGGGACATTGTTTTTTTGTTGTTGTTGTTGTTGTCATTGCTTTGTTTTCTTTTGTCACTTCGTCTTGTGATGCCTTATTTTTTTGTACATATTATCATCTCTGCAAGTCGATCTAGATAAGATAGGCTGGATGAACAGCCTGGAGGAGAAAACAATGTGACTGATAGTTCTGGAGGGAGGGGGAAGAGGGGGAAAGAGTTGGTGTTGATCAACTCAGGACCAAAGGAAAAACAAGTGATTCAAAATCAGTGGCAAGGTGGATATAAGAGGCCTGATAGGGATTGATGAAGAGTAATGTAACAGAGAAATTTACTGTAACCCAAATGAAGGCTGAGCATGATAGTGGAACAAGAGGAAAGTAAAAAGAAATAGAGGAAAGAAATAAGACACAAAGGGCATTCATAGAGGTCTAAAGATAGACATGGACATTGGTAAATATATTTATATATGATGATGGGGAAATAGCTCTACATTCATATACTTATAGGATTAGTATTAAGGCAGAATATGGACATTGAACCTCCACTCAAGTACTTCCTCAATGCAAGAACACTTTGTTCTATTAAATTGGCATTCCATCATGCTCACCTTCCTGACATGATTGCTGAAGACAAATGTGTGCATAAGCAAATGTAGTGAAGAAAGCTGATGGTGCCCAGCTCTCAAAACATATATCATCTGGGGTCTTAAAGGCTTGAGGGTAAACAAGCAGCCATCTAGCTCAGAAGCAACAAAGTCCACATGGAAGAAGCACACCAGCCTGTGTGACCATGAGTTGTCGAAGGGATCCAGTATTACAGATCAAAGAACTAAAAATTATATCATTATAAATGAGGGGGAGTACAGATTGGGGACCCACAGCCCATCTGTAAGTGAAGCGACATCCCCTTACAGAAAGGTTGTGGGGAGGAGACAGTGTAGTAGTGATCAAATATGCAACTTTTATCTAGTACTTAAATGCTTCCTCTTCCACCCACTCCCCTCCACCATCATGATCCCAATTCTACCTTACATATCTGGCTAGACCAGGGGGTGTACACTGGTACAGAGAGGAACCAGAAACATGGAGAATCCAGGATCAGTAATCCCTTTAGGACCAGCGGTGAGAGTGATGATACTGGGAGGGTGAAGGGAAGGTGGAATAGAAAGGAGGAACAGATCATAAAGATCTACATTTAGACTCCTCCCTGGGGTATGGACAACAGGGAAGTGGGTGAAAGGAGAGATTGCACAATGTAAGATGTGACAAAATATTAATAATTTATAAGTGATCAAGAGTTGGTGAGGGAGGGGGAAGCAAGGAGGGAAGGTGAAAAATGAGGAGCTATTACCAAGAGCTTAAGTGAAAAGAAAATGTTTTGAGAACATTGGCAACAAATGTACAAATGTACTTTGCACACAATGGATGGATGTATAGATTGTGATAAAAGTTGTATGAGCCTCCAATAAAATGATTTAAAAAAATTCTTTGGACGATTATCAGAAGGGACTCATCATGGAAAGAGAGCAATGTACTTGGTAGAGGATCATTGAAAAAAAGGAAGGCCCTCAATATGAGGAATTGACCCAGTGGCTTCAAAAAATGGGTTCAAACATAGTAAAGCATATGAGGGTGTCATAGGACTGGACAATATTTCCTTCTGCTCTGTGTAGGATTGTCAGGGGTCAGGGTCCCCTTAATGGCACCTCACACCAACATCCACATGGATAAGAATGCTTCTGTCAGAAATTGAGAGGGTTTCCTTTCAAACCTTTGATCAAAGAAAACAGATCAAGACAGGGACATTATCAAGCTGTATTCTCTACTTAGCAGCCCGTTCATTTGTGGACTAGAGAAGTCCACACCAGACACCAATGGTTCCCCTCCATTGAAGAGAAGTTCCTTTTCTCCTTTACTGTGGCAGCCAGCCTGCACTGGTCCCCTCACCAAGAGTCAACGAAGGGACCGTGGGCACTTTGCCTAGCAAAGGCCATCCACATCGAGTGTGAACTAAAGTATTGTAACAACCATGGCAAGAATTGCACTCTGAGGTGGCCATGGCCACTGTCAAAGACCTCTCCAAGTCCACTTTTTCCTTGGCCAGCTCCTGCCCTTCTGAGTTGGACAGTGGGAGTGGAGTTCTTCCACCTACATGAATGTCCAATGTGTTCATGAGCCATTGTTCAGTTGGCCCTTCATTCAACTCAGTCTCTCTTGAATTCAGTTTTAACACACTGAGGACAGATCTTCCACTTTTAGCAGCCATACAGAGTTTCCCCCTACCCTTCAAAACTTTCATGGGAATTTAAGAAACAGGAATTCAATTAAATCACCATCTTCTTTTTTTTTTGGAGGGGGCATCACTGCCCTCTGGTAGTCGTGGGAGCTACCCAGCCTTGCTGCTACTGGATTTGAACCGCCAAGCCAGTGGGCCGCAGTCCCGCACTCAGCCACTACAGCACCGGGGCTCAGCCCTTAAATCACCATCTTAAACAAGAAATATTACCTTTTTCGGAGGAAAGAGATTAAAATGATAGGTCCTACAGAGAAACGCTGTTTATTAAAAGGAAAGGATCCCATAAGAAAATTCTTCCTTCGTTTTCTTTTGTTTTTTGTTTTTCCCTTTTTGTAATTCATTATAGGGATGACCCTAGGCCTCCTAAATGAAGCATGCTAAGATAGTCATTAGATTGAGAGTTCAACCATGGTCTTTGTACCTGAAGCACCTTGCATGAAATGGGGACTTGATAAACCTTGTTAAGTGGATAAAAGAACAGCTGTACAGACAAATTCACCACTACCACTGGTCGTACCATGACAACCTTAGGAAAGCATGCAACAGAATGACTATAGTGCTCCAATTGCATGGAAAGGAAGTGGGATCCCATAAACCCAACCTGGAGACTCAGGTTCATGATTAAACATGTAATGACAGATTTCATAGAAATCAGAATGAAGGGCATTTTTGTCATTTCCTCTCTTTGGAATGTAGTAAAAAGCTATGTGGTAGTGGGGGAGGGCAGAGGGAATTATTCTAAAATTATTTACTTCCCTCAAATCTATGAGAAGCATGTTTTGGAATTCTCTCTAGAAGACCTTGAGGTCCTTGGGTTTGACGCTGAATGACTTCAGGAAATTGATATTTGGCCAGGAAATTTAAAGATTGCTTTCTTTATTAGGTAAGGACATAATTTCTGTGTTTTCTAATGCCTTTGGAACACACAAAGCATTTTCTTTAAAAATCTAAAATGTGTATTTTTTGTATGTAAAAACATTCTAAATGTGAGGGGGTTCTTTGTAAATGAAACTGCTAATATTCCTTGAAATTAACTCATTCTAACAACAACAAAAAATATGTAAAATACTGGTACTTGTCTTACATTTGAAATTACCAAAAGTGTAGAAATTTTTTTATTATAAGAAAAAATATCTTTTGTATCAAAAACAACTAAGAATGACATGATATGAGAGAATTTTAGAAGATGAATGCATCTCTCCTTTTGGCAAATAGTCACAATTATTGAGAATATTTCTCTATAATAAAGGAACCCTGGTGGTAGTAGGCTGCTAATCAGAACGTTGATGGTTCAAACCCACTAGTCACATTGTAGGCGAAAGATGCAGCCCTCTGATTCTGTAAAGATTTACAACCTTGGAAACCCCATCGGCCATTTCTACTCCATCCTATTGGGTTGCTCTGAGTTACAAATGACAGCACACAAAAACACTATGTTAAGCCCCTTGTTGATACAATTGGTAAGGTGCTGTGCTGAACCTATCCAGAGGCTCTTCAAAAAAAGAAAAAAAAATTCCAAAGGTTTACTTCCAAAAATAGCCAGTGAAGGTTTCAGGAGGCACAGTTCTATCCTGATACCTGTTGGACACTGTGAATCAGAATTGATGTTGATGCCCACTGATTTGGTTTGGTATGAGACAGGGCCTGGTCACAATCCTGGGGATTCTAGAGTAAACAACAAACATCCAAAAAAAAGTCTTTATCCTGATGGAGTCAATATTCCAATGGGCAGAGACAGAAAATGAACAGAATAAAAAATTAAAATACTTAGTATGGTATAGGCAATCCTTAAAGGCACTCTGAAGTGCTATGGATTAGGCATTAGACTGTTGAACCACCAGATCAGCCCATGGAAGTTTACCCACTACTGTTTGGAAGAAAGACGAGACATATGGAAAGTTCTACTTTGTCCAACAGCGTTGCTATATGTAGGAATCAACTCGAAGACAGCAGGGTTTGGGATTATATTGTATAGTACCCTTGAGAAAGCAAAGCAGATAAGGCTGTCTGGAGAGTGCAGAGTTTGGGAGTGGGTGGGACTGATGATTTTGTTTCCTGGTTGTGTTCGTCTGGATAGACTAGAGGAACAAATTCATAGACACACATATAGATATAAGGGAATGGTTTATATACAAGAGGAATAGGACATTAAGAAAACATCCCAACCCGCTCCAGCTCAAAGTCAGAAGTCCAATTTTTCCCATATGCCCAATATCGGTCTATAACGTCTCCTTCTGACTCACAAAGTCACAGGCCAGTGAGCGCAGAATCCTGGCACTGGCAGGGGTCCCCCTCATAGCTTGTCCAGCTTCAGAAGTCTGGCTCCATCAGGGCAAGGCTGTGTGGCTTCTCCCCTGGCTCCTGCAGCAGCTTGGACACTACCATCTTGTCTTGTCTGTTAATTCATCATCTCAGACTAACTCCCAACAACTGGGGATATAGCTTCTCATCTTCACAAGGGAAATATCGTGAGATTTCTCAGACGTATCAGGAGAAAGCCATGCCACACAGAGGTCTCATTGGCTACTCAATGGCTATCTCCAGATCAACAGGCTAGACACCACCCCTACATCTCAATCATGTAATTAACATAAGCACATGACCACCACATTGCTGCGCCTATAATAAATTACCACAAACTTGGTTTGAAAAAAAACATATGTATTATCTTACCTTTCCAATGGCATGCTGACAGTATTTCACTAGACTAAACTCAAGGTGTCAGAAGGATTATGTTACTCCTGGAAATGCCAGGGAAGAATCTGTTTCCTTGCCTCTTCCAGCTTCTACAAGCTGCCGACATTCCTTGGCTCATGACTCCCGTCCAGTAATTGGATCATTTTGACCACTGTTTTGGTCATGACATAACCTTCTCTGACTGACTCCCTGCCTGCCTCCTATAATTCACCCAGTATAAAAACTCACTGCCTTCAAGTTTGCATCCTGCTCACAAATGACCTTGTAAAACAGGGTAGCAATGCCTCTGTGGGTTCCCGAGACTGGGAATCTTTAGGGGAGTCAAGCACATCCACTTTCTTCTATGGAGCAGTTGGTGGTTTCATACTGCTGGCCTTGTAATTTGAGCTCAACTTGTAACCCATGATATCACCAGGTCTTGGATGATGTCATCATCTCAAAATCCTTAACGTCATCACATCTTTTGGCATGTAGAGTCACGTGGTTCTAGGTTCCAATGCTTAGAACATGGATATCACTCTTCTATCTATTACAGCAGAGCTGGCCATTTTCCTTGGGGGCATCATGGATGGGTTTACTGACAAGGCAATATTTGAGCAAAGACTTAGAAGAAGTAGAGTGGTCAGCCAAGAGAACATGAAGAGAAAGAACTTTAGAAAACAGACTTTAAGCTAAACAAAGGCCCTGAAGCAACAGCAGGCTGGCATGTCTGAAGAATAGTTCGGAGGAAAGCATGACAGTAGAAGGAGCCAAATGGAGCACAGAGAATACAGGGGTGAGAGGGGAGCAGATGCTAGAAGGCCCGGAAGTCAATAGGAGGGAACTTGACCTTAATCATTGATAGATTCAGAAGTCCTTGGAGGTTCTTGAACAAAGGAGTGACATGATTTGACTTATTTTTTTTAATCATTTTATTGGGAGCTCTTATAGCTCATAACAATCCTTACATCAATCATATCAAGTATATTTGTACATTTTTGTACATCATTTTAAAACATTTTCTACATGGGCTCAAGTATATGGTATGTGGTATATGCTCCTCTTCTTTCCCCTCCCTCCTCTGACTTAAATTTTTAAATGATCAGTCTGGTGACTACGTTATAAATAGGAAAAAAAACTAAATGTGGGGCAAGCCCCAGAAACGAGAGAACCCAGAGTCTGACTAGAGGATTGTTACCATAAACGAGATGGGAGCTATTTGGTGAGGAGATATATGGAATTTTTGTGTTGGAAGATAGACTTAAAAAGAAACAAAATATAATTTGATACAATCTCAAGGCTGATGGTGGTGAAACTTGCATGTTGGGGCATGGGTGGAAGAAAACAGTTGGGATGCATGTTCAGAATTAATAGGAACTCTATGTCTATACATATCCTATTCATCACAGGTCCTAATTTTTTTCTGATCCTTTATCAGAATCACCCTTAATGCTCATAATTCTACCAACAGTCTTCATGGTGAATCAGGGCCTTGCAATGAAGCACATCAATATTCTTCCAGCCGCTATTCATTTCCCAATTCCAACTCACTTCCATATTTTAGATATTGCACCCCATTCCTGGTACCAAGTTCTGTCTTGATTTCCTGGTGTTGCTGTGATAGAAATAACACAAGCAAAAGACTGTAATTGTCAGAAATTTATTTTCTGAAAGTTTAGGAGTATAGAAGTCCAAATTCGAGATCTTTCTCTTCTTCTTTCTTTTCTCTCTCCTCTCATCTCTCCTTCCTATTCTCTCCAGTTCTCTTCTCTTTTCTCCTTCTTCTTCTTCTTCTTCTTCTTCTTCTTCTTCTTCTTCTTCTTCTTCTTCTTCTTCTTCTTCTTCTTCTTCTCTCTCTCTCTCTCTCAACTCTGGGGGAAATGTCTCTTCCCTTTTCGGTGGACTTGAACTTCCTTGATTCCTTGACACTACCTGAATGGTATCTAGTTTGCCCCACTTTGTACTTGCTTTTCAATGCCTACCTTGTTCTTTGTATATCCTGAAAATGAGTAGATTTAAGACACATCGTACACTAATATAGCCTTTTGGGAACAACAAAAAAAAACTTTATTCCCAAATGCAATTACGTCCACAGATATAGGGGGTTAGGATCCTAAGACATAAGTTTAGAGAACACTCTTCAATTCTTAACAACTAGCTTACTAGTTGATGGTTGGAACGTTCTCCATATCCAGGATGTTTCCCTCTGTGTGGCAGAAGCTCCACTAGGTGTAAACCCCTGATCTTTCTCCCCCTTTTCTTACTCCATCCGGAATGGGTGGCTTATCAAACTGACAAATTAAAAAAGAAGAGAGGGGGCATTTTCTAGAGAAAATCTGCTCACGGACCTGTTGGAGAGGCCCCACCCAGTATAACATTGCTCTCGGTGGAAATGTCTGCTCCACTCTGTGGTTCATATTAGGAATCCTACATGACTCTACTAAGTGAACAGATTTTAAGTGGGACACCATTGACCAGGGATGGGATGGGGGGGGGGGTTCTTGATTAAAAATTTGGTCTATATGAAGCAACAAAAATTTTCATAGAACATAAAAATAGTATTGTAATATATTTATTTTAATTTTAAAATGCCGCAGGACATTGTAAAATTGTTAAAAAGCAGGACGTCTGGACACTTTACTCTATGAACACCTGACACTCTGTGACTCGCCTTTTATTGTCATCATTTTTCTTGTTTCCCAGTTCCTTCAGAGCTCAGGCAGGGAAGACTGATGAGATTTATGAAGCCCCAGAAGACTCTGTCAATGGAGAAAAGACTTTTTGCTGCTGTGATTACTAAATTAGTAGTGTGGGATTCTGGAGCTTGTGGGGGGTGTTTTATCACCATGTGTGTCTGAGGGTAGGCAGGGAACTACCTGAAAACAAAGGAGGGCTGAGGACGACAGATCAGGGGTGTCAGAAAGAGGCCACACCCGATGACATGAAGCATCTGCATCCAACTATGCCTATACCTGTGACCTTTTAGTCATAAGAGCCAACAGTCTCTCTTTTGCTCAGGCCAGTTAGAATTGGATTATGGAAATTTGCCATTGAAAGAGACCTCCTGAGCAGCTAAGAATGTACTCTCTTTCTTAAGTCTCAGACACAAAAGCATCTTTTATTTTTTTTTTTATTTTTTTTTTGTTTTTGTTTTTTTGTTTTGAGCATCACTGCTCTCTGGTAGTGGGAGTGGAGGCCCAGCCTTGCTGTTGAATTTGAACTTCCAACCCAGTGGGCAGTCCTGCGCACAACCACTACACCACTGGGGCTCAGCCCAAAAGCATCTTTTATTTATTTCTTTGAATTTCTGAATTAGATCAAATGAAAATCAAGAAATGGCAAACAAGTTCACAGGAGCTTAAGGCTTGAACTGGCTGACCAAGTTTTTAGCTCCGCCCAAGAACATTGCCTTCAGAAACATCCTTGTTCACCATCTGCAAGGACAGGGGGAAGCTGAGAAGTAGAATATTATTTCCGTAAGCTACGGAAATGGCTTACTGGGTAACTATTGTATGTTTTACTTTGCTATTTCAACTTTCAGAAGAACCATATTTTCTGGACCCTGAGACACAACTGACCATAAGACACACTCTTGTTTTCCACCCACATTTGGAGGGAAAAAAGTGCATCTTATGGTCTGAAAAATATGTCAGTTTTCTTCACACTTGAATATACAGTTTATTTTTAAAGCTCTCATGACAATAACTTTAATAATGCATTTGTGAATTTTAGGAGCGGCATTTCTTTATGGGGAGAGGTCAATGGAAACTGAAAGAATAATTAAACATATGCAAATGAAGACAGTGTCAGAACAAAAGACATTAATTGAAAGTTGACCACATCAGGAGTTAAAAAGTGATTTCTCTTTGTCTCACTAACATTTTCCAAGTACAAACAGATTCATCTTCATAGAATTTCCTAAAGGCTCTGTTATCAAGCCTGAGTTGTAAAACTGAGACAATTGGCCTGGGGCAAAGGAAAGTCAGGCAGACTCACAAGGGTGGAGACTCTTCTGGAATCCTCTCTGTGAGGATCAGAACATCAAGCATTATCTCTGAAATGGGATACCCACTCTGGTACATAATTTGGCAGTCACAAGGAAAGAAGACCAATGGAAAATCTAAACACAGACAACTCATTTAACAAAGAAATTGGTTGCCTCATGTTCAGTATGTCTAGACTAACTCCACACATAATCATGCACAGGAACAGGAAGAAGTACGATATCCTTGTGCTTGAATTTATGAAAGGAAACCATGACTAAATTAGACAACTCTTCATAATTTTAATGTGATTTTATAAGTTCTCTCTCTCTCTCTCTCTCTCTCAATCCACTGTAAGTCACTGTCAAAATCCAATGTCTTCATTCGACCCATGAGTTTTTGCAAAACATTTTCATGATTTTTTCCAAGTGAATAAGAAGAGATTTTTTTAATACGAATGCTACTAGCTAAATCTTGAAATAAATCAAAAGGAAATTTAATCTGTTGAAGTAGCACATGTGAAGAAGGAAATCAGCTTTGATATCTAATCACTGGAACTGGGGAAAAAGAAAACAACAAAAACTCAGGTAGAATAGAAAGGAGCCCCAAAATGGCAACATCTACCATAGAAAAGTTGGCTACATTGTCTTGCGATTGTATTAGAAGGATGTCAGGGTTCTTGGAACCGACATGATACCGAATTGTTGAGCTAGGATGAAGGCAGCGCTCACCATTCCAAGATGGTGAAGCAGA
Organism: Nesogale talazaci; assembly: GCA_004026705.1. NCBI lineage: Eukaryota > Metazoa > Chordata > Mammalia > Afrosoricida > Tenrecidae > Nesogale > Nesogale talazaci. The sequence goes on along the minus strand of PVJH01002411.1, from coordinate 117,651 downwards.
AAACATAACAGTGGTCTCATAGTTGGTAACCCCCACCAGGTTATCCAAGAGGAAAAAGTGATTTCTCAGTGGAAGATGGCAGAGCTACCAAAGAACGGACATACCCAACAGACATAAAACAACGGTGTTTACTGCACTCGCCTAGGAAAACTCCATGTGGCAGTCACCTAATCTGGTGTCCATTTGAGGATTAAGGATATACAGGTGGAGGCTAGCCGGTCAACCTTGAGAAAGCAAATGAGCCCTCTGTGTGGGTGTGGTCTTCTCCTGAGAGTTCTGGGAAATGTGGTGATTCCTTCTTGGAGGCAGAAATACTGTCTCTCTCCGTTCACCTCCCCTGAAAGACTGACAAGGCTGGCTCCCTGTGAGAAATCCCTGAGGAGAACCCACATAGAATTATCATGATGCGGCCAGAAACCTGTTCATAGAGAAGCCACGTGGAGACTCCAGCCAGTGCTGAGATGCTTACAACACCACTGGATCCAAAGACCTTCTACCCGCTGGCTTGTGGTCATTCTGCATTTGGCATCATTGCATGTGTTCCGTGAGTCTGAAGAGGACTTATAAATTGGTATTGGACATATGGGCTAATATCAAACTTATGGACTTGGACTGGACTGGGTTGGAATGTTTTTCTTAATGTTCGATTGCTCTTGTATATAAACCTTTCCCTTATGTACATATGTGTGTTTATGAATTTTGTTCTCTAGTCTACCCAGACTAATACACTCCAGGAACAGGAAATGATCACCACCTTGCTTCACTGAAAAGGGAAATAGCTTTCTTGTATGCTAAATTGCTCCAGTTGTGAACTATTGCAGTAATAATGTGATTCACTTAATTTATTGAAAATATCTGTTGCCTCGATACTCTTTGTGCCTGTACCTTGATGGTCTTGGGTGAAATGAGCATCCTCAAAAATTTCCTTCTACCTGGGCTGGCTGAGAGCTGAAGGTGCCAAGAGCAGCAAGCTTCCAGGCTGTGCTGGGCAAGGGCTTGACTCTGGCACCCTTTACACGATGAAGAGTCACCTGTCTTGATTAGACGGCCTTGGATTAGGATTCTCATTGGAATGCCCTGCCATTAGTGTGCCTGCTGTGTCCAAGAACCTAAGCACTTATTGGTGAAAGCATTTTATTATATGGTGAATGCAAAATTTGAAGAAGAAACAAAAGAATCGATTGCTGGTGGTGTTTGTCTGGGTAGACTAGAGGAACAAATTCACAAACACTCTTATGTCTATAAGAAAGAGCTTCATATACAAGAGCAACTATACATCAAGAAAACATCCCAGCACAGTCAAGCTCAAGGTCATAGTTTGATACCAGTCCATATGTCCAATACCAATTCATAAATCCTCTTTAGACACATAAAGCACATTCAATGACACCTGGATGATCACAAGCCAGTGGGTACAGAGTTCTGTGTATCTAGTGACAGTAGAAGCATCTCAGTGTTGGCAGAGGTCTTCCTGTGGCTCCTCCAGTTTCTGTCGGCATGCTGTCATGTACCTTGTCAGCTAAAATGCCTCCCAGGGAGTGAGTGAAATAATGTCTCCCCCTCCAACAAGGAATTACCACATTTCCCAGAATTCTCAGAGAAGAAGGCCATGCCCACACAGAGATCTCATTGGCTATCTCCAGATTGACAGGCTAGACTCTACCCCTGCACTCTTCATCCTCAAATTGACACCAGATTAGGTGACTGCCACACTGTTGATGAAGTAGAAGACAGTGAGGTTGGTGTCACACCTATTTCTGAATTTAGATTCATGCCCAAGTGAAAAAAATCAGTATTTGAAACAAAGTTCACTGCAATGTGTGAATTACAATTTTGCATCCAGACCCTGAGGATGGAGAGACAGATGACTTGATGGAGTAGCGTATGATGGAGGAGCACATGAGCAAGGGCAGGGGCACCAGCCTTCATGTTTTACCTACAAAGAGGGATCATCCCATTTGACAGCAGAAGGCCACACCACATCTCAGAGATCACATGGAAGGCTGTTTCAGGCTGGTCGGAAGACACAATAACAGATTTTAGAGGTGGGAGGGAGTCAGACACTACACTTAAAGCTGTGGGCAATTTGAGGCTGCAGATTTTGATCACTGAAAATGAATTTAAAGTTCTGCCCATCACTATAGGAGAATTTGGTCCCTCTTAACCTGTGGAGTCCTGGTGAATGAGAGACTTTTTCCTTTTCTCAAACTCACCTGAACCAGTTTTTTCTTGAGAAAGACTACACTGTGTTGGTAAGTTATCACCAGCTGAAGAAATGTAAGCCTTTTATCATCAAAGGTGAATTAACTAACAAAGAGGGCATTTGTAGTTTATCCTTAGCTCCAGACTTTTTGGGTCTCAATACCTCTGAGTAGGTCTATCGTTTCCACCCCCAGGATCTGCCTGTTTCGTGAAAGTGCACAGGAACTTGGAGGTAGAAGTAAACCCAGCAGAGGAGGAACAAGGATACTTTACTGAAATCTGAGCCTTTTTGTTGATTCCATACAAGTAAGAATTTCTCGTTAATTTGGGGATTTATGAATCATTAGGTAGTCTCTTCAGAAACATCCTAGCCACATAGTCTTGGGTTTAGTCTGAAAAATTCCAGTATGTTATCACCTCATAGAGGATAGCGTTCAGTCTCTGGCATCTTTTTTTTTTTTTGAGGGGGGGCCATCACTGCTCTCCGGTGGTGGGAGTAGGAGGCCCAGCCCCACTGCTGGAATTGAACCTCCGTCCCAGTGGGCCGCAGTCCTGCGCACAACCACTACACCACCGGGGCTCAGCTCCAAGTCTCTGGCATCTTAAAAGCTTATTTTCTATAGTAGAAAAAGTGAAATTCGATGAACTTCTCAATGTGAACTTCATGAGAATTGTTTTGACTCTGTGATAACCAAACAAATAAATCTAGGTTTTCTATAGAAAAAGAAATTACTATCCGTTATAACCAGACATTGAAATCCAGACCTGCAAGAGAATAATGAGGAAAGATGCTTCTAACCTTTGTTGGTGATATCGACCAGTGACAAAACAGTCAATTCACCTCATCATGTCATAATTCCTGTGCCATTTCTCTAGAAAAGCTCCTGACATGGAATAGGCCACAATTCATAGAGCTACTATCAGTCTGAATCCAACCATTGTAGGTACTGGGAGTCAGTATATACCAAATAACCACCTGTCTTTTTATGGAATTGGGTAAAAATTAGCCACTCTGAGGAATGAAGGGTCGTGACCATGTATTTATTGTCAGTGAAATTTCTGGGCCGAAAAAATATCACTGCCATTGATTCTCCCACAATGCGTAGCCTCCCTCCAGGGCAGGTTTGAGTTTCTGAGGCTGTAAATCTTTCTAGGAGTAGAAAGAGCTCCTCTTTCTTCTGCAGTGTCACCAGTGACCTTGAACAGGTGCCCTGAGTGTCAGCAGCCCAAGACATCCTTCACCAGAATCCCTGACCTTTCTGGAAGATGCAGCCACTTAAACCTTTACTTTTTTTAAACTTGAATAGATAACCAAAATTATTGAAATGTAAGTGCATTCATCTTAAGTAATCAGCCCTTCAAAGTGTTAACTTGGAGATTTATTGTTGGAGGAAAATGTATACTTCCACATTTGGTGGTCTCCCAATGACCTTCTTCACCATGGTTCCCAGGTGCTGTCTCTGATTGAGAGAATTCCCTGAACTTCAGACTTCTAACATTTCCAAGTTTTTCAAGACATAGCACCAGGAGCCAATTATCCATAAGCAAGGTAAGCTTGGGTTTACTTCTTCCTACTGCTAATCTGCAGTGAACAATTCTTATGGGTTCCACAGCATCTGTAAAATTGTTCACTCTAGATTAATAAGTTAGCACAAGTGACCTGTGTTTATCTCTTCTGTTGATTAATTCAACACTATACATCCAGCTCACACCCTTCTCAAAAAACTATCCTTCATATAAAGCCAAGTACCTTTGGTGGACTGTGCTGCTGACAAAGCCTCCTTTCCCATAGCCCATTCACCACTTAATCTTGTCCTGTCTGGACCTTGCCTACCTCTACTGCAATACCAAGTCCTCTTTTGCACACTGATGTGTCAAAGCCCAAAGCATTTCTGCAAATGAATTGCAGACGTGCCAAGATACTGAGTCTGTGGTTACTGCCGGAGGTTCAGGCTGAACCATGTGTACCAGACAAACATCACTTTCTAAATGTGACATTTGGATGATAGGCTTGAAGAAGACTATTGACCAGGGACTGCCAGGACAAACAAAGCTTTCTTAGAGGACCTACAGCCAGAATGCTCCCTAGAGGTGAGCATGATGACATTTCTGCTCATGTTCTTTGGACATGTCATTGGGAGATACCAGTTCCTGGAAAAGAGTGTCCTGCTTGGTAAAGGGCAGGAATACCTGCAGTGAGATGGGTTCACAGAGGCTGCCAATGTGGGTTCCCATGGAAGCATTGTGAGGAGGGTGCAGGACTGGGCAGGGTTTGGGTTATCCATAGGTGTTGGAAGCTACTCTGTGATACCTAACAACTGTGGGTTATGAGGGGGAAATACTGGAAAACACTGTCCTCATCAGCACACACGAGCCTCTCAGGACGTTAAAGGGTTTTCTCCAAGACATTCCTACAGCCTAAAGTACTTTTACCCAGCTCCTCTTTTGAAACTCATTTTTTTGCATCATTTCCTCAAGGAAGACCTCCTTGATGACCCATATTGCATTTGAACACCCTATCACTTAGTCCCTCTGAACACTTACTCAGTCTTCTAAAATATTTGTGGTACTTAATATTACTTTCAATGATGTCTAGACTGCCTCACTAGATGACCCAGTGGAGCAGGGACTTGGTCTAGTGCACGATTAAGTCCCCAGCCACGAGAACAATGCTGGCATATAATGGCAGACATTCAATACATTTTTGTGGCTGAATGACTTTTGGCAATATTAGTTCCTTAGATTTTGGAGCACAATAAGCATAGCAAATTACCATCTTATGTGTGTAAATGTTCTTTGAAATTTGCTTTTATAATTAACATCCTCTTTTTTCTAGAACTCAAGAAAGTGAAGTTCTGAAAACAGAGCAGGTTCATCTACAGGAGACTGGGGTGAGGCATGAGAACTCAGGTTTTTCACCTTCCCTCTCTGCTCATCAGATGCTTGGCAATAGTTTGAGCTCATAACGACTTTTGACGACTGAAATGCTAAAGCACAAGGATTCATTTTTCAAAATGATGGTCACAGACCAGCCTTGAGGTAGCGAAATTTTTGTTTTGCTTTATTTTTATTTTACCCCTTTTATTTGTGGAGTATTACACAACTACAAAATATACAAACCCAAGTTGCAAAGCCCCTCCCATCAGAACAGTGACAAGATTCTAGTAACTGACTTCTCACCCCCACTCCCCAATATATATAGCCCTCACTTATTATTGTATATATAGCCCCTCCCTCTCCCTCTTACCCTCCCTATCCCCACCTGCTTGTTACCACAGCCTTCAAAGTCTACTGCTTTGGGTGTGAAAATCATTTTTCTTAGCAGCTTTGTTTTCCTTTGTAATGAAGGTGCCATGAAGTACTTGTCTTTATGAAATAGGCTCATTTTTCGGAGCCAGGGTGTCTTCCAAATTCTTCCATGTCATGAGGTGTTTGGCAGTTTCATTATGGTTTCTTAAAGACGTATAATATTCCCTTGCATTTGTGCACCAAAGTTTATTGATTCATTCCTTCCTGGATGGGTTGTTTTCACCTTTTGCTGTGACTGATAGTGCTGTCATAAACATGAGTGTGTATATTTCAGTTCATACTGTGTCCTTTGCTTCCTTGGGGTGTATTCTGAGTTGAGAGATTACAGAGCCATGTGATATTCTATTCGCATTTTTTCAAAGGAAGCCCATGCACTTTCCATAGTGGATGTGCAATTCTGCAGCCCCATCAGCAGTGTCTGGGTGCTCCAATCTCTCTACATCCTCTCTACAATTGGTTATTTTCTATTTAGGGGCTTTGGGGGGAGGGGGCAGTACATTTTGCCATCAGTGTTGGCTTAAGATGATATATACATTTCTTGTTTGTTTGTATTTAACAGTTTATTGTGGTTTGAAGGAAAGATCATGGAGAAAATTGATTTTCCATTCAACAATTCATCTACATTTGGATATGTGACATTGATGGCAGTGTTCCTAATTGACAGTGCTCTTGCCATTTCTGCCCCCGGTTGACTCTGTCCTTCCTATTCCTTCTGAACTTTCTCTCTAAGCAACTGCTGCCCTTTTGATCTTTCACGTTGAATGTTCTAAGGTGTTGAATACATACTTCCCAGGTATGACTGTATACTTTATAGGCCTGTCCATTGGTTGACTGAAAGCTAAGCTACACGATGAAAGTGAGTTTAGTTTTAGGTTTGAAAGGTTATAGTCTTGGGGCTGGTGCTGTGTGTGGGGTTTCCATCAATCTCTATCAGACCCATAAGCCTGGTCTTGTTTTATAATTCTGAGCTTTGTTCCACATGTTTCTCCCATTCTACCCAGGATCTTCAATTATGATCCCTTTCACAGCAATCAGCAATGATAGAAGGGCACCATCTAGTTTTTCTGGTCTCAAGGAAGGCTAGGATTTGAATGGTATATTAATCTTTTAAAATTATGTTTTTCTTCACCGTTCTTTACTGAAGACAGGGAGAGATCCTCTCAAGCTTTTAAGACTCCAGTCATTGTTCACCACAGTAATGGGTAGGATATTGTCTTGGTGAACTGTTAACATCATATATTGCCTAACCAAGTACAGATGTCACAACATACTTATGTCACTTTCTGATAGTCTGTCTGAAATTTTAAACATTTGGAGAGATTTGGCAATAATTTTTTTAATTATGTATTAAGTTTGTGCTTTCATTTTAAAAATTAATCCCAAAACAAAAGATGTTTAAAATACCATTGTGATGATTACTCAAAGAACTTTTTACATTATTGTGAACTTGCCAGCTTGATATATTCTTTTTTAAATTTTATTTGAACTATTCCATTCTATTTACAGAGATAACTTGCAGGGGAGGTTTCTGTTAAAAAAAAATGCAAAGAGCCAAATATATCCACCATGGGTAATCCTGATGTCTTTTCAATAAGTCATGTGACATTTCTTGTTATAAATTGATGGCAGGCGAGCATAGGTATGAGAAATCTACTATTATGTAATGTGGACATGTTATTCATAACAATGTGCCAGATGGAAAAATGTCAGCTTGTTAGCTAGAAAGTGAGTTATTTGGTCTTTCCATTTTGTGTAACTCTTCAAAGCATAAATTAAAAGCAGAAGATGAATTGTATGGTTTCAAGATCTACAAACCTCGACCATATTCTATAAATCTTTGAGTAGCATAAAGGACAGTAAACTCCTCTGGCCAGACGGATACTCTTATCTCTCCTTGAGCATTCTTGTTTCCCTTTAGGATGACGGGGCTAAAGAAAAATGTACTCTGAAATGAGAATTTCCAACTCTAAGCATTCAACATGAACCCTGAAGCCAGACAGGGTTTATTTTAGTTTCTGTTCCCAATGCCCTGTGTGGTGCATCATGTTGAAAGTTTTCTCACTCAGAAAATATTTCAACCTTTCAAGGTTTGGGAGTGTCTCTGTGAATGAGGACTCACTGCACAGAGAAATGGTGTTTAAATGGCCACTCAATATGTATTTATTTTCTTTTTATATCTCCTGAATAATGTATGTGATCCATCTTCCTACTTAAAGAGATAAGGGACTTCCATGGTAAATATTTCAGAGTTAAGAAAGCCCTTCCCTTCTATAAGCATGCAGCTTGTACTCAAAATGCCCTTAGGAGCGATATAGCAAAATAAAATATGAATATTTAATATGTGAGTAAAAGGTTTTAATTTTACATTATTGCCATACACCTGGATGAATTCTTTAAAGGTACAAAACATGGAACTGAAATGTCTCCATGACAAAGTCTACACAAAGGAAAGATCTCCATTGACCAAGCATGTATAAATTATGTCTACTTCTAAATACCAGCATGAAATATAGCATATTTTGTGCTAACACAAATAAATAACTTTGACATATAGGAAAATGTCAAGGTGGATCATGAATTTCTTCTCCTGCCTTATCTCTTCTTGCTCCAAGCAGAGTTCTGAGTGTGCTGCTTCTCACAAAACAGATATTCAAAGGATTCCTATGACTTGTTTTCCAAAACCAAACTCACTGCTATGAAGAATATTCTGACTCACAGCAACCCTATGGGTCAAAGTAGAATTATCCCGGTGGGTTTCCAAAACCATTAACTCTTCACAGGAGTCAAAAACCTTGTCTATCTCCTGCTGAGAGGTTGGTGCATTCAAACTGGTGACCTTGCTATTAGCAGCCAAAGGAATAACACCAATTCCTTGGCTTGAGAGCAGTGGCTATATATTTAATAAGTTTAGTTCAAAATGAATGAACAATCTTGTCTTTTCTATCAAGGCCTCAGAGAGAGAGAGAGAGAGAGAGAGAAACTTGTACAAGTGTTAAACCCTAGGATTAAAATAATTCATGATGTTGAAGTCAACCAGGAGCCCTAGTAGTGCATTGATTATTCTTGGGCTACAATATGCATGATGGGCAGGTCAAAACTACCAGAACCTGGGCGTTCAGAAGATAGAGCAGACTTTCTAATCCCATAAACAATTACAGTCTCAGAAACCCACAGGAGGTCGCTATGAGTCAGTATTCACTCGATAGCAATACGTTTTTTGGTATATTGAGTTCAGCCAAGTATAAACTAAATTCAATCCACTAAACTATTTCAACCCAAGGAAGTAATGTGGCAGTTACATAGACTCCTGTCAAGTTGAGCAAATGGGGGGAGGGGGAAGTCTAGTCTGTCAATCAGGTCACCACTTGCTGACCTCCTTTGGAAGCACACCAGAGATAAAGAGCTTACTGGAAGCCAGACCCAATCTCTCTGCCTTCCTTTTCCTGCTGTGGAGATACTCAGAGAGCTAGAGGGGTCACATGGGGACCTTCCCCAGCACTATGTCTAAGGAAATGAAGAAAGGGGCGTGGGGGTGGGCAGGGAATGAAAAAAAGTTTTTAGATCTGGAAACTATTTACCTTGGTACCATGTTCTCAAGTTACTTGAAAATATTATTCACTGTTGTATATTTACAGGAACAAAGGACACAAAGGTCTCTATTTTGAGCAATGTAATTGGAACCCAATATCTACATAACTTACAGTTTAGTGAAAATAATGAAGACCACAACATTGTCATGTTCAGACATATGACTAACTGGGAAGTCAGTTCTATGCCATTGACCTACTGACCTAGTGACTAATGACTTTGCAATTACAGACCAATTGTACTAGTCTGCCACCAGGACTATCACACTCTGCAAGTCCGTATCTTATGGGTATATATAGCATATTTGTAGAAAAATAAGATGTTAACCTAACTAGAGTTTAAAATTATCTGACGCATGGAAGAGTGGGAAAGATAGGAGTCATCAATGAAACAAAACTAATCCTGGGTTGAAGTTATAGAAAATTGGTGATATGCTTGTGATTCATTATCAAATCCTCCCTGCTTTTGTACATTTTATCAATTAAAAAAAATGAAGTCTTTTTTTCAAATGACTTACAAAACCTCCTAATAATTTGCTGTTCAAATGTATAGTCAACCTCTTAAGCATCTGCAGCACATCTAAATCATGTGTCAAAACCTTGTCCTTACACATATCTTTTCAGTGCCTTTGGTCACGTTCTATTTTCCTTCCCTAGCATACTTCTTCTTTCTTTTTTTTTTTTTGGGGGGGGGGCATCACTGCTCTCCGGCAGTGGGAGTAGGAGGTCCAGCCCCACTGCTGGAATTGAACCTCCGTCCCAGTGGGCCGCAGTCCCGCGCACAACCACTGCGCCACCGGGGCTCAGCCCTCATACTTCTCTTTCTTAACCTCACTTATTTGTCTCCCAAAATGCTAATGAATTTTATCAATTGCATAAAGCCTTTAAAAAGTAATCTCTCTCCCCACAAGTTCTCACAACAATTGTTTCTCTCTCTCTTTTAACATGTTATATTGTTTTAATGTTTGTTTATCTCTGCATTTGTCTTAATTTGCCTCCTAAATTGTTGGTGTCTATTCTTCCTTTGACTTTAGAGACATTTTCTTTTTTTTTTTTAATAAAAGTTTTAGTGGCTTTGTTAGTCTGAGTAGCTCAGAAAAACAAATCCAGGAATACTCATATGTGTATAAGAAAGAGCTTTATATACAAGAGCAGTTGAATATTGTGAAAACACCCCAGCCCAGTCCAGATCAAGTCCATAAGTCCGATGTTAGCCCTTATGTCTGAGACCAATCTATAAAGTCCTCTTAGTACTCACAAAACACAGGTAATGATGCCGAATGAAGGAAGATCATAGGCCAGTGAGTGGAAGGTCTTGTGGATCCAGTGGCAGTGGAAGCATCTCAGCGCTGGCAGGGGTCTCCACATGGCTTCTCCAGCCCCAGAGCTCTGACTACATCAGCGTAGCTCCATCAGGCTCTTTGTCAGTAATGTCTCTCAGGAAATGAGCATATATTCCGCCTCTAGGGAGCTACTGAACTCCTTAGTGCCTCCAAATGAAGTCATCAAGCTGTGACCTACTTGGCAGGCTAAACTCCACCCCTTCACTCTTAAGTGTCAAATTGACAACAGATTATGTAACTACCACAACGGCACATAATTTCCTACCACCCCTCCCATAATTTACATAATGTACAATTCAATAGTTCAATCATTCAAGCATACCGAAGAGAATTGTGGAATCATCACATCAATTTCAGAACATTCCCACCCCACCCCACCCCCATGGTTAAATCACCTTTAAAATGAGTTATGTAATCACAGTCAGTTCTAGCGCTCCCTCCCATCTTCATGTTTTAATCCTGAGATCCCCTTTCCCTCCCTATCCCCCACTCGTGTATCAGTTATTCTCACTATGAATCTACTCCTCCTGTGCATTACAAACTGGGAAACCCAACAGAAACAACAAAATCAAAAATAAGGTGCTAAAGATAAAATAATAATAATAATATAAAGACCAAAATACAAATAATGAGTAAGAAAGAAAAGAACCCATCAACATTCAAAAAGGCAGGATAGCAATTTCTGTAATGAATTTGCACATAGATTTGCTATGAGTTAGAGATATTTGCACCCAGAACCAATGCAGGGTGGTGGAGACCTTTTCTTATCAAATATCCTGAAGCTTGAGTCTTGGGCATAGCACATATGCTATTTGCTTTAAAATACAGTCTAGACCCAGATTTGGTTTGGAATATGTAATTTATACTTCTTGTATCTCAACTTCCTCCTCTATAGAAAGATAGTCTATATTAAGGAAATTCCAAATAGTCTTCAATAATTATTAAGCTAAGTGATCACTCTTTCTTAAGTAATATTCTTTTTTTACTTAGGAATAAAGTCTACAAGTAGAGAAATATACCCTGAGCTATGATTGAGAATGAGCTTCACATGTCTAGATTTCTTTTGTATTCATTGACTACTGGTGATGGTATCCAAATCACTGTCAACTTGTTTGGGATTTTGATAAAATTAGATGATTTGGCTTGGGAAAATAGCATCCTATCTAAAAACTGGTCTCCATCCTCCCTGAGGTCATTTTCGTGGGACATATAGTTCCAAGGAGCTAGTATACCTTTGGAAAAGAGGCAGCAGTGACTCAAAATAGATGATAGGAACTTACTGAAGGAATTTGGTTCAGGAATGTGAGACTGTGAGGCACGGAAAGGAAGGATGACTAAACAGGTCTTGGTTCTCTGTGTTCCATCTGAGCACTAGTCCCTTATTTCAAGTGACCTAGAATAAACATTTCTGTGTTTGAATTTACATTATTCATTGGTAACAGAAATTAATTGAGGGATAAAAATTTGCACTAGCCTCTGAATTTAATATAACACAAATGATTTTTATTCATTTAAAAATAAGCCCAACTCTACCTTGCAAATCCAGATGGACTGGAGAAGTCACATTGGCATAGAGGGGAGCTGGAGATATGGGGAAACCAGGATGGATGGGCCCCTTTTGACCAACAGTTAGATTGGAGATATTGGAAGCATGGACAGAAGTGGGGGGAACCAACAGCAAGGATATATACACAAGCTCTTATTTGAAGGATGGGCATCAAAGGAGTGGGTTGGGGGAGAGGTCGGGCAGTGTACGATATGACAAAACAATAATAATGTATAAACTATTGAGGGTTAGAGGGGAGGAGAGGCCAGGGGAAGAGGGGAAGGAATGGAAAAGCCGATACTAGGGGCTTAAAGGAAAAGGTGGACGATTGGAGAACAATAATAGAAGTGGACATGAGAGGGTGCTTGATGAGTATGCTTATTTATATATTGTGAAAAACGATGTATGAGCCCCCAATAAAATGATTGGAAAAAAAATAAGTGTTCTAATTCCCTCATTACGGAAGTCACACATTTTAATTGTTATGATGACAGCTCCAACTCTTCGCAAACCTATGTCCAGCATGTCAGCTCCAACTCAGGGCGATGCTATGCACAACAGAATGAAGTACTACTCAGTCCTGTGTCATCCTCACAATTCAGGTTAGGTTTGCCTTGCTGCAACCATTTTATCAACCCATCTTGTCAAGGACCTTCCTCATCTTGGCTGACTCACAGTTTACCAAACATGATGTTCTTTTCCACAGACAGGTCACTCTTGACCTGTGCCCAAAGTATAGGAGAAAAAGTCTCTGCATCCTTCCTTCTAAAAAGCATTCTGCCCCTTTCGTAGTCCATGGTACTCTAAACATTCTGCACAAGCACCATCATTCAAATGCATCGATTCTGCTGAGTTCTTCCTGATCCAGCAACCATCTTTCACATGCATGTGAGGTGGTGCACCTCCGTCCACAAAGTGACATCTTCACTCCTTGACCTTTTCAAGAGGTCTGATGGAATAGATGTACCCAATTCAGTACACCATCTGACTTCTCGACTGCTGTTTCCATGAGTGTTGATTGTGGATTCAAGTAGAGTGGTGCATACCTACGGCTATCATCTTTCATCTTCATCTGCGAGTTCCAAGTCCTCTCAGATTTCAGGAAGCAGATACCATCTGTATACCTCAGGTTGTTAATAGGCCTTCCCCCAGTCCTAATATGGCATGCTTGCAAGAGTCCAGTTTCACAGATTACTTGTTTTCCATACAGATTGAATAAGTATGATGAAAGAATACAGCGCTGACACTCACTTTTCCTGGTTTTTAAACAACTCGCTATTGTTCTGTTTGGAAGACTATCTCCTGGTCTAAGACCTAGGACAAAATCATAGCCAGTGTGAATGGGTGGAGAGGGGTGGCATGGAGTGGAGACCCGATGTCTATCTGTAGACCATTAGCCATCCTCTCTCAGAGGGGTCTACTTTTCCAATGTGTCTCGTTGGTAGATTTGTTTCCTTACTTATCTTCAAATAAACAGAAGCTATGCAGAATACAAATGAAAGACCAGATATTTTAAAATCAAGAAGTTACAAACCAAGCAACCAAATCAGAGTGAAGGGGTGGGGAAGTAGTGGAGATCCCAAACCCATCTGCAAGTGAACACATCCAAGACCGGATAAACTTGAGACCTGTCTGCAATGTCTTAACAGGCAGGATATGAGGATTGTTACTGATCCCACAGACCATCCAAATAAACAGTTCCTCATTTCTACAAAATGAAAAAAACCTCATATGGATAATTTTACTTAATTTAGAATGAATATATTGGTAAGTTTTATTAATTATAGAAACTCATATTATCCCAATTCAGTTCAAGTCTCTATCCCTTTAAAGAGTTTTTCTTGGCCATACTACCTATATCAACCTAATTCCCCTTCTTTTTTCTCAAACCTTCTTTTCTTCCCATAATATAATTAAGTGGTACTCTGTGAGTAAGTGTGTATAAATCCTTTTCATGGATTACCTCACTTAATCCACTTAACATGGTGGGTTGTTGAAATTGATACCGAAAAAACTAAGAAACTCTATTCAGTATCCACTAATTACTCAGAGACCAAGTGTGACTGTGAACGCAGTCTGATTCTCAATCCCAGGTTGAGAATATCACTTTACTGCTACACCATGTCCTACAGGTCTTATCTAAAGCATCGTGTCTGCACATAGTATTCAATAAATGGTTGTTATTATTATTATTTCCATTACTTTTAGTCTTCCCCCAAAATTCACTGCCATCAAATCAATTCTGACTCAGAGGGATATAAGAATACCCTTTAATTTATTTCAAGCAGCACACAGGACAACAATGTCTGAGGAGTGTTTAGCCGATGTTCACTTACTGTTATCAAGTTTGATCTATTAATTTGACCCTAATTAGGAGTTTTATGAGCAGTGTTCATAAATTTTTTAGTCTTATAAATATACAAATTATTTTTATTGGATTTTTTCCAGTGATACCAGAAATATATATATATATATATATACATATATATATGATGGATTCTCTAGAGAACAGTCAGATTCTCATGCTAATTTTATTATGACATTTTCCAGTCATTTTTAATATTGATTCATGAAGTACTATAGGTATAATTTTATCATCTAGGATGAGATAAAGGTTAAAATTGAGCATTGCCTGCATTGAAGCACACACACACACACGCACACACTTCAAGGTTTATCAGCTTTGAAAATATTTTATATCCTGTCCTTGTCACCTAATTCCTAGAAAAATGTCTTCAGATCATGTAGACCATAATCATGGCAACTTAGAATTTTTTTTGAGGGGTGGGCATCACTGCCTCTGGTGGTCATGGGCGCTACCCACTGCTGCTTCTGAGAGCCGCTGCTGGATTTGAACCACCCAGCCTGCAGGCTGCAGTCCCACACTCAACCACTTATGCCACCGGGGCTCAGCCCAGCAACTTAGAATTTTATAAGCAAGATATTTGGGATCACATTTAAAATACAATATAAACAAAATACTAAAATGGCCTGACATCTCTATCTTTATGCCAGATTACATGGCAAAGGGTATTTTGCTGAAAAAATTATAGGTGAAAGAATTACAACCAGACCATTCCTTAGAGGAAAAGAATGCAAGATTTTATGCCACATACTTTGTCAGGAGAAACCAATCCCTGGAGAAAGGCATCAGGCTTGGTAAATTAGAGCGGCAGGAAAAAAGAGGAAGGCCCCGAACGAGATTGTGGTCTCAAATCTGAAAACAACTGTGAGGGTGGTACAGGACCTGGCAGTGTTTCACTCTATCTACTGATGGCTGCTGAGAGTCAGAACAGACTCAATGGTACCTGACAGCAACAACAATGCATTGACAGTTTCGAGTATCTGAGAAGGGCGAACCCCAACCAACAACCAAAGGAACCAAATTCTGCCAACCATGTCACTAAATCTGGAAGCCCATTCCACTCTAGAACCTTTAGATAAGGGCCTGTGGGAGCATGGCTTTTTCCTGAGAATCCTGAGAAGTCTCCTGGTATTTCCCAATTGGAGAAGAGAGATTTGACTCAGTCTCTTGGAGACAGTCTACTGACAAGACAACACAGCAGCATGATATAGACCCTGAATCTTGGAGACTGGAGGAGCTGGAGGAGAAACCACACAAGCTTACCCTGATGAAACCAAACCTCTGGGGCTGGAGAAGCCACATGGAGACTCCTACCAATGCTGAGATGCTTAGGAGGCCATGTGGAGACCCCTACCAATGCTGAGATGCTTCTACCGCCATTGGATACTGCTGATGAACCCTGAGCCCTAGAAATGAGGAGTCATGGGGAGTTCCCTGCCAGCACCGGGATGCTTCTACTGATTCTGCAGCCACTGGGCACACAAGACTTTGCACCCACTGACCTGTGATTGTCCTGATGTCATTGCATGTACTTCATGAATTGAAAGAAGATGTTATAGACTGGTATCAGACATATGGGATAGTATCAGACTTATGGCTTGGACTGGACTAGGTTGGGATGCTTTCTCAATGTTCCATTCCCTTTGTATATAACCTTTCCCTTATATACATATACATGTTTATGAATTTGTATCTCTAGCCTACCTGGACTAACACAGGGCCCAACCCCACTTTACTTGTGAGACCCTAAGCAGAGAGCCCATGGAGCCAGCCAACCTAGATTTTGAATCCAACGAAGAATGAGGCAAAAAGAAGTCACCATGTTTGTGATGATTTGTTCTATGGAAGTAGAAAACAAATACTGGTTTTTGTTCTATATTGAACTTTAAGGAATTGGCAAAATTTACTTGGTTTTGACATATAGGAATATCACTCTCATTTGGTTGATTTCATTTAGATGTGTTAGGTTTAATATTGATAAAAAGATTCTTTCAAACTTGTCATCTTAGACTGATATAGAATAGATATGTCGCTAGAGAATAATTGCACCACAAATTTGTCAAGTTGTCAAACTAAGCTAATTTAAGTGTTGCTGTGACATTGAGTACTGCACCAGTGGTATGGCAAATATCAGCATAGTCAACTATGGTAGACAGATTTTAGTAGAACTTCCAGACTAAGAATAACTGGAAAGAAGCAATAGAGAGCTTCTTCTGAAAAAAAAATGACTAGTGAAAACGTAATAGACAGCAGTAGATTCTTGTGAGATATAGTTCAAGAAGATGAACCCCACAGATGAAAAGCCATTCAGAATAGAACTGGAGAAGGGTTGTTGCCTTGAAATAGATATCTTGCCCTATATCTAGTCCAGGGCTACAAATATTTCAAGGAGCTTCCTCTTTCTCTCAACGATAGCTGGTTGGGTTGAATCACCAGCCTATGGTTAGCAGTCCAGCACTTATCTAACAGAACCACCAGGAGCCCATGGGGAAAGACAAGATGTTCTACTCCCATAAAGATTTATAGTCTTGGACACTCAAAGGGCAGTTCTACTTTTTTCTATTGAGTAACTGCATTAGAATCAGCTTGATGGAAATGAATTCCTCCAAGTACACTCAATGACTTGGTCCATGTTCAATCCTTTCAAAGGGTAGCATATGCCAAAGAATCAAGGCCACAAAAGGAAGAAATCACTGGCAAAAATTAATGTTCTAGGAACTGACAAGATATCAGTTAAGTTGCTTCAGCAAATAGATACAATTTTGGAAGAGCTCACTCATGTATGCCAAGAAATCGAAAGAGCCATATCTGTGCTCACCCCAAAGAAAGATGATTCCTATTAATGCAATTATCAACCAATAACATTCTGATAACATGCAAGTAAATTTTTGCTGAAGATAATTGTAAAATGTTTGCCACCATGAACTGAACATCCAGGAATTCGACCCAGATTCAAAAGAGTATGTGGTGCACAGGATATCATTGATTATGTCAGATGGATATTGGCTGAAGGCAGAGGATACAGGAAAGAAAGATGTTTACTTACATTACGTTGGCAATCCAAAGGTATTAGACTGTGTGGATGATAAAAAAAATTAATAAAATCACAAAAGACAAGAATTCCAAAACACTTAAATGGTGTTTTATTCTGTTCTTCATACAGATTAAACCTCCACTAAACTCCATGAGGCCATTGAGTAAAATGTGTATAGTTTTACCCTCAGAATATATTAGAAAGGGGATTTCTGGAGATAGCTATGTTAAAATTTAATGTCTTATCATTTTCCCCTTTGACCAAGTATTAATTTGTTCTAGTTTTTATTATATTCTGTTTCCTTTAGTATTGAGGTATTTATGTGTTTTATTTGGGGGGGGGGGCTTTGGGGTATGATTTTTTTTTACTATGAAATCCTGGATAGGTAACCCATAGATACAGTCACTAGATTAATAGTCTCTTAGGGTTATGGGTAGGGGAGGTTGGGGGTATTTTCAATCATCTTATATGCATGTGAAAGTTGAACATTGATTAAAGAAGACAGGAGAAGGATCAATGCATTTGAATTATGGTATTGGGGAAGAATATTGAAAATACTATACACTGCTCCCCTCCCCCATCAACAACAAGCCAATCTAGTCAGAATCTAGTCAGAATGTTTCTTAGAAGCAAGGACTTTGTACATGTTATCAAGAGAACTCTGTACCTGGAAAAGGGCAGCATACCTGGTAAGGAGAGGGGCCAAGAACAAGAAAATCCTCAACAAGATGGACTGACACAATGGTGCCAACAACAGACCAAACATAAAAATGACTTTGAGGATGATAAAGAACTAGTCATTATTTTGTCAGTTGTACATAGGGACACTCTAAGTCTGAAATGACTCAAGGGCAGCTAAAAAGAACTCCACCCGCATATCAGGCGTAATCTGCTTTACTAAAACCTTTTATGGCCTTGTAGTTTCTGTTTTGAATCCTTTGTTAATTCTCTACATTTTCTAATAGTGGAAAGCATGCTGAAATCAAGTGAACAACATTTTTTTAAGTTTCTAAGAATTTTCATACAATTATACGAGGCACGTATGTTTGATGGGATAGGCCCATTTCTTAAACTCGTTATACAAGGAACATCATACACTGGGGTGGGAGCTTTCCAAGAAACCTGATCAGCTGAAGTTGTAGTTGGGTGACATATGCCACATGATTTTGAAAGGACTAGCCAAATATTAATCATAGGCGAATACTTCCATATCAATATGTAGACAAGTTTTTGACCAATGACAGTCCAGGACGATATCTTGTGAACCAAGCAGGGCAGAACAATCATTGACATCAATTCCTAATGATCTAGGAATCCAGCAATTTTGTTTTACAGACAAAACTTAAAATACATACATTTTTCTTTACCCTCCACAGAGGAAGAGCAAAGGACACAATTACGAACTCAGTATATGGAGGAGCAATGGAAAGGGTTTGGAGACAGAGCAGAAACTCAACAGCTCCGCCTACTTGTCAGGGCAGGCATGGCCTTTCCTATTAAATAAGGATATGTTTCTGGTGAAGACTAAGGCGAAATAGACTAACTATGCACCCTGACTCTTGAAAATGGACCCCAGCATTCAGCTGCTAACTGAACCTATGAGGTAATCTGTTGGAGAGAGATTTTTATCTGTAATCAATTAATAAATTCTATTTCCCTCGTTGTTGTCTTCAGGCACTGCCTTGTCCTTGTTCACACTTATGCCCACCCTCTGTGCTACAGAATGGTCCAGCCTGGTCCAGCACCGTCCTCACGATTGTTGAGACATTTGACGACATCTTTGTACACCTATGCCAATTCATTTCCTCATGAGTTTGCTTTTCTCCTTGACCCTCCACTTTGCCAAGCATGATATCCTTTTTCAGGGACTTCTGAAGAGTGTATAGAAAACTTCCAGCTTCTGTTCTATTTCAGAAGACAAAAGAAACTCCATGGCTCAAATATCACTGAAAGAGAACACTTATTAAGTCTTCAAAGGATGAAGACTTATCATCTGGATGGAGGAGATCATTAGCATGAGGCACTCAATGCAGAATCACATGGACACTAAAATAGGACATGCAGAATCAAAGACGCCACAATGGAACTCTAACCATGTCACATCAACTTATCACAGGGACAGGTGGGACTGCAGAAGCAGAAATGGAACCATGATTGGGAAACATACTTTAGTTTGGACCGAAGAGCTTACAAAATTCATCCAGGGCCTTTGGACCAAAGACATCAGGGCATGACTCACAGGACCTGACACATGTCTGTGTGACCTCCAGTCCAGTCATGTCCATTAAGGGCACACTCTGGAAAACCTCTGAGGGAGAATATCCCACCCTAGGGTGCCTGGAAGGAAGAGAAGGAATTTACTTTGCATGCACTCTGTCTGTGAACAAGACTGTTTGAATACCTCGTGAATGGTAAGAAGGAATTCAGTGGAGGCGTAACCCATGTGACGAGTCTGCAAACAGGTAAGTGGCTCACACCATCATTCAGAGCCTTGTACAAAAGGGATGCTTAAACTTTAAGCTCTAATTCTTAGGAGCAATTCTAGCGTTCTTTCTCCAAGACGGATTTGTTTTTTTCTCGCTGGCGGTCCATGGTACTTTCTCTTTAAAAAACCAAATATTTTTATTGTGAATTAGGGGAAAGTCCACAGAGCAAATCATCAGCCCTACCAATTCATAGGCTTTCTGCTTCAACCCACTCATGGTGATTCTCTCAATGTACCATCACCCACACAAGTCCTCCCCATGATTTCTATTTCTATTCTGCTCTCTTTCCCAGGCCTCTGAACTTTGTCACTGGGCAATTGTTGCCTGACATTTTTGACATCCGTCAGCAACATCATGATTCAAATGCAACCATGATTTTGGAGTCTCCCCTTTGCGTTGTCCAGCTTTCACATTCATCTGAGGCAATGGAAAATACTCTGGATGGAGTGAGGCACCCTTTCATCACCAATGTGCCATCTCGGTTCTTTTTTTTTTTTTTGGGGGGGGGGGCGGCATCACTGGCCCCTGGTGGTGGGAGTAGGAGGCCCAGTCTTGCTCCTAGAGAGCGCTGCTGCATTTGAACCTCCAACCCAATGGGCCGCAGTCCCGTGCACAACCACTATGCCACCGGGGCTCAGTCCCAACCATCTCGGTTCTTTAACACTTGGAAGGGGCCTAGTGAGGCAGATTTGCCCAATGAAAGCTCATTGTTTGAATTCTTTACTGGTTGCTACCATAAGCACAGACTGGGGAGCCAAAAAAGATAAGATCCTTGACAACGTCAAACTTTTATCTCTTTATCATGATGTTGCCCATTGATCCACTTATGAGAAGATGGGAGCAAGCCTCAATGAAGTCAGCTGACGGCCAGCAGTTCTTGATCAAATGCCACCTTTTGAAACAGTTGGATATAAGCTGATACTTTTTGTAATAATGACTGTGTATTTTTTCCCTGAGCTTTTCATACTTCCCATCTTTTTTCAAGATTTTG
Organism: Nesogale talazaci; assembly: GCA_004026705.1. NCBI lineage: Eukaryota > Metazoa > Chordata > Mammalia > Afrosoricida > Tenrecidae > Nesogale > Nesogale talazaci. The sequence continues at coordinate 96,788 of PVJH01002411.1, read as the reverse complement.
CCCAGATATTTCTTCAGTCATGGATCTTTCTCTTTAGTGGTTTCTGCTTGAAATAGGAAGATCATATTTCTCTTTCTTTTCTTTTGCTTTTCAACTGTTAGGTTTTTGTACATTTCATTGCAATGCTTTACTTTCTCTTCTGAGGCTGCTTTTTGAAATGTATTTTGGTCAGTTCTTTTGCTTCATGGTTTCTTCTCTTTTACTTTAGACATTCTATGGTCAAAAGCAAGTTTCAAAGTACCTTCTGCCATCTACTTTTGTCTTTTCTTTGTCATTCCACAATTTCTTTGGTCTTCAGTCATCAGTGCTCAGTTCACCCAAGTTGTTCTTGTGATGTTCTCAGAATTCAAATGGAATACATTCAAGTTCATGCTTAAGCTCTCGTGAACTCATGGTCTTTTAATTTTCTTCAGCTTCAACCTGAACTTGCCTTAGAGCAACCAATAGTCAGTTCCACTTTTGGACCATATTGAGCCTCTCCATTGTCTCTCCCCCTCCCCACAGAGGTAGTCAATTTGATGGCTGTGTATTCCATCTCTTCCATTCCATAGAGTGCTGGTGACCTAATGACTTCTTGTTGGGCCGCTCACCACAAGGGAAGCAGTTTGAAAGCGTCCCCTGAAAGGAAAGATGAGGCTTTCTACTCCTGTAGTTTAGTCTTAGACACTCCCAGGACTAGTTCTCTCTTGTCCCATAAGGCTGCTTTGAGTTGGCAACGACTCGAGGGCAGTGAGTTTGGTTTTAGTTTGGTTTTCCATCTCGTAAAGTCCTTGTTTATTGTTGAAAAAGTTATTGGCAATGAAGAACTTGATGAGCTTGTAAAAGTTTCTCATGTGATCTCTAGCCGATCTCTTTGGTATCTCCAAGGTCATATTGTCCAACAATGGATCCTTCTTTGCTTCAAACTTTTTGGTGGGGGCATCACTGCCCTCTGGTGGTCGTGGTAACTACCCAGCGCTGCTCCTGAGAGCTGCCGCTGGATTAGAACTGCCACGCCGGTGGGCCGCAGCCCCACACTCAAACACTTACGTCACCAGGGTCAGCTGCTTCAAACTTTTAACATCTCAATGACCCATATATCTTGATGACATTTTAAAATCAATTTTGGGTTGCAGAAATTGTTAGAGTTCTTCAATTTCTTCATAATAGACTTTAAGGATGGATTCACAAATTCAAATAACTGTTGCATGAAGTGATCTTCCTGGTAGGTGTATCGATATCCTATTACAGACAATATTGTACCTCCGGATATATCTTGATGTGTTCTTCTTTTCCATTTTTAACTTTTTAAAAAAAGCATTTGATTGAGGGATCTTACAGCTCTGGTAACAATCCATGCATCAGTTGCATCAAGCACTTTTGTGCATGTGTTGCTATCATCATTTTCTAGACACTTATTTTCTTGGTGTCAGCTCCTCTCCCTTCGCCTCCCCACTTCCACCACCACCCTCATGGACCCTTGATAAATTATAAATTATTATTTTCATATCTTACCCTGACTAGTGTCTTCCTTCCCCCACCGTTTCTGTTGTTGGTCTCCCTGGGTAAGCGCTTATGTGTCAATCATCACGGTTGTTTCCCCCTTCCCCCTCTCTTCTCCTCACCTGCCCCCTGCCCTCCAGGTATTACTGCATTCCTGTTGATTGCATTCTTTTTTTGAGGGGCATCACTGCCCACTGGTGGTTGGAGTATGTGGTCCAGCCTTTGTTCCTGTGGAACCACTGCTGGAATTGAACCTCCATCCCAGTGGGCCCCAGTCCTGCGCACAACCACTACGCTACCGGGGCTCAACCGATTGCATTCTTCTTGAATTCGTCATTCCAAGTACTGTAAACTATATGGTTGTCTAATTAAAACAAACCAGTAGAAATCCATTTTCGCTCACTATTGCCTAGGATATTGAGTTCGGTGTATTCCATTTCATTTTTGACAGCTTTGTTTTCCTAGATTCATACTTTGTCTCAATTACTCCAAGTCCTAATCATTAATGGGAATTTGTCATTGTTTCTTCTCACTTTGAATTGGGTTCCATTAGTAAATGAAGGTCTTGGAAGCTTTGCTCTCTATCATTAAAGTTGACTGTGCTTTGAGGAGGCAGCTTTGACCTAAGTCATAATGTGTTTCTTCCAACCTGAGAGACCCCTTTTGTGGAATGATACCAGACATTGCTTCAGTTATTCTTCAAGCTCCCTCACTCAAACCATCTACTTAGCAAATCCTTAGGACCATCATTCCCAATGAACGCTCTTCAATCTTCGGGCAACTTTATGCATCTACTACTCTATCTCTTAGAATCAGTCAAATAAGTTTACCAGCAGAATCTTAATCATTTATCCTAATGCACAAAGAGAAATCATTTTCAGAGCTACCAATGAATGTGAACATTATGATAGTTGATATTTGCAAAGATTTTTAAAAATTGCTTAGAAAATACTGTTCTTTTTTTTAAATTATTTTTATTTTTTTCCCAATCATTTTATTGGGGACTCATACATCATTTTTCACAATATATAAATAAGCATATTCGTCAAGCACCCTCACATGTCCACTTCTATTATTGTTCTCCAATTGTCCACCTTTTCCCTTAAGCCCCTAGTATCGGCTTTTCCATTCCTTCCCCTATTCCCCTGGCCTCTCCTCCCCTCCAACCCTCAATACTTTATACATTGTTATTGTTTTTTCATATTGTACACTGCCACTGCCTGACCTCTCCCCCAACCCACTCCTTTGATGCCTGTCCTTCAAAGAGGAGCTTGTGTATATATCCTTGCTGTTGGTTCTATCTCTCTACCCCCCTTCCCTCCACCCTTCCAATATCTCCAATCTAACCATTGGTCAAAAAGGGCCCATTCATCCTGGTTTCCCCATATATTCAGCTCCCCTCTATGCCAGTATGACTTCTCCAGTCCATCTGGATTTGCAAGGTAGAGTTGAGACCATGATGGTTGGGGGATGGGGAGGAAGGCTTCAGGAACTAGAGGAAACTTGTATGCATCATCAATGCCTGGCTGCCCCCCGACTGGTCTGTCTCCTCCCCATGACTCCCCTGTAAAGGGGTGACCAATTACCCACCAGTGGGCCTTAGGTCCCCACCCTGCTCTCCTCCTCCTTTGTAATAATGTGATTCTTGTTCTTGGGTGCTCGCTATCTGCTCCCTTCGGCCCCTCTTGATCACGCATCCTGGTGTGCTTCTTCCATGTGGGCTTTGCTGTTTCTGCGCTGAATGGTGACTCGATTATCTTCAAGTTTTTGAGATTCCAGGCATTCAATCATTTGTTAGCTGGGTACCATCGTTTCTTCTACTTTGTTTGCCTTTGTATCCATTTGTCATCAGCGATATCAGGAGTCAATTGGTCCATTGATTTTGATTTTTGTTCTTTGATACATGATTGTTTCAGCACCTCATGATTGCACAGGCAAGTGATCTTCTTATATGGTGGATTTTGTTGCTTCTGAGCTAGATGGCTGCTTGTTTGTGCTCAAGCCTTTAAGACCCCAGATGCTCTATCTTTTGATAGCTGGGCCCATCTGCTTTCTTCACCACTCTTGCTTATGCTCTTACATGTCCTCAATTGGTACACTGGGGATGTGCACACACAGTGATATATGTTTGTTTTGTTTGAAAATACTGTTCTTAATACTTTAATTTGTCCCCCAAAATGTACTCTTTCAAATGGTTGCCTTCTCCCTAGTACATTTTTAAAAGTCTCAATTCTTTTCAATTCTCTTAAGTAGAGGCATGCTGGATAGTTGAAGTGTGTCCTATTAAGTACTATTCAAGAGGGTCAAATAATTTAAGAGTTTACATTCTTCTATGATTCAGCTGCTGTTAGTGCATACTAGGGTTGGAGGAGAACTTGAAAGTCATCTGGTATAATATCAGCAGGAGCGAGTCCCTTTCAAGTATATCACTAAATGATTTTATTTCCTTTTTTGACTAAAGCAGATAATTTTAATTGTGGATGGCTCTTAACATTAGGAAGCTCATCTTCACACTGCAATAAAATCTACCTCCCTGTACTTTTCATTGACCGTCCTGAGAGGCAAACTGTGGCCATTTTGTTCTTATCTTGCTAGTTATTATTTAATTAAAAGTCTATCTAGCAACTGTGAAAATTTGTGCTAATGTTATCTTTCTATCAAACTACATTCTATATTGTACATCATGATATGTTACCATAGAAACAATTCTCACTAGTGGATTTTTAATTCACAAACATTGCTTCAGACAGCTTCAAAGCAATGTGTGAAGTTTTTCTAAAACATTTGCATGAACTCAGATTGTGAAAACGAGTTACAGCTTTTTTTTTTTAAGATAACTGTTTCCTCCTAAATAGAAGCAATGCAACCACACTGCCAAAGCAAACAGGAGCAATATGGACACAGTTTGTCTGAATGTTAAACACCTGCATACATTTCTTTGCAAAGAGCACCTGCCAAAGTAGAACCATGAGTCACTTCTTTATAGACAAATCTTACAAAGCTATATTACCTTGTTTTCCATGCCTTATCTTGGCACTTTCTAGGGTTTATTTTTTTTTAATTCACTAAAGTTCATTTCAGGGGGACATAACTGGTAATGATTCTAACTTAGAATGAGAACGAGAACTCCTTTATTTCTAGGTGGTTTTCTACAGACACACTTAGTCCTCTTTAGCCTCCTTTCTCCGCTTGTTTCTTCTTTGAAGCCTTGAATTGCAGCTTCTTTTTTGGGGTGGTGGGGGGAAGAGATCACTGCCTTAGTGGGAGTAGGAAGCCCAGTCTTGCTCCTGGAGAGCTGCTGCTGGATTTGAAGCGCAAACCCTGCAGGCCGCAGTCCCGCACTCAACCACTATGCCAACAGGGCTCAGGCCCAAATTGCAGCTTCTTACTGAACAAATGAGAAAGGTAGTCAGGCACCCTTGCTGGATTCTGCCCTCTTCTTCGCTCCCCAGGTCAGGAGCTCTTCAAAAAGAGCTTTGCTGCCCCTCTGGTCTTTCCCACACAGCCCGGTGTCATCTGCCTTTCTACCTGATGTTGCTCGTTGCTATATCTGTTTGACCCCCTGTAGAAAATTCTTAAAAGAACGCAATGCTCGGCACTCGCTCGCCGCTGATCAGACCGGCTGCCGCTCCTTCAGCAACAGCCAGGAACCTGCCACCATGTCCCACCAATACCCAGCGCTCACCCTGGAGCAGAAGAAGGAGCTGTCGGACATCGCCCACCGCATCGTGGCTCCTGGCAAGGGCATCCTGGCTGCAGATGAGTCCACCAGAAGCATTGCCAAGCAGCTGCAGTCCATCGGGACCGAGAACACCGAAGAGAACCGCCGCTTCTACCGCCAGCTGCTGCTGACGGTTGACGACCGGGTGAACCCCTGCGTCGGGGGCATCATACTCCTGCATCGGGGGCATCATACTCTTCCACGAGACTCTCTACCAGAAGACGGACGATGGGCGTTCCTTCCCCCAAGTGATCAAATCCAAGGGCGGGATTGTGGGCATCAAGGTCGACAAGGGTGTGGTGCCCCTGGCAGGAACCAATGGCCAGACCACCACCCAAGGGTTGGACCGGCTGTCTGAGCGCTGTGCCCCGTACAAGAAAGATGGCGCTGACTTTGCCAAGTGGCGCTGTGTGCTGAAGATCGGTGAACATACTCCTTCAGCTCTCGCCATCATGGAAAAGGCCAACATGCTGGCCCATTATGCCAGCATCTGCCAGCAGAATGGCATCGTGCCCATTGTGGAGCCTGAGATCCTCCCCGACGGTGACCATGACCTGAAGCGCTGCCAGTACGTCACTGAGAAGGTGCTGGCTGCCGTCTACAAGGCCCTGAGCGACCACCACGTCTACCTGGAAGGCACCTTGCTGAAGCCCAACATGGTCACCGCTGGCCATGCCTGCACACAGAAGTTTTCCCACGAGGAGATTGCCATGGCCACCATCACTGCACTGCGCCACACCGTGCCCCCTGCTGTGACTGGGGTCACCTTCCTGTCCGGAGGCCAGAGCGAGGAGGAGGCATCCATCAACCTCAATGCCATCAACAAGTGCCCCCTGCTGAAGCCATGGGCCCTGACCTTCTCCTACGGGCGCGCCCTGCAGGTGTCTGCCCTGAAGGCCTGGGGTGGCAAGAAGGAGAACCTGAAGGCGGCTCAGGAGGAATACATCAAGCGAACCCTGGCCAACAGCCTCACCTGCCAAGGAAAGTACACTCCCAGTGGTCAGGCGTGGGCTGCGGCCAGCGAGTCCCTCTTCGTATCTAACCACGCCTACTAAATGGAGGCGCTGCGAGGCTGCCTCCCAACACTCCAGCCCCCCTGCCCTCTCCCTCCCGTGCCCACCTTGATGGGAGGGCACCCCTGGGGCTCCAGGCCACTCTTCCCTGCCACTCTCGCCGCCCTTGTGACCGTGGTGTGCGGTGTTGTCTATGTCTGCTAACTCTTCCATCGCCCTTTCCAGCGCACTGCCAATAAACAACTATTTAAGGGCGGGGGTGGGGGTGGGGGGAGGAAGAGAACGCGATGCTCATGGAAGATATGTTTTATTGCCAACAGCAATATTTTTAGTGCGCAGACTTTATCAAATCCTTTCAAAGTCATGCAAATTAATTTTTAAAGACAGCGTTCCAATGAGTCACTCCAGTCCTAAGAGCGAACCTGCAGTGGATGAGTTTGCAGAATCTGTTTGACTCTCTTACTGTGCAGCTTCTTCCTTGTTAGCCATCACCGGTCATCGATGAGGAACTCAAGACGAAACAGAGACGTGTAGTTTTCGGGAGTGACCCTCCCCTACCCCTACTGTTTGTTGCTAGCTACCTGTGAGCTGACTCGAGGTGACTCCATGCACAAAGAGATCGTAAGGTTGTGACTTGGAGAAGTGGGTTGCCAGGACTTTCTTCCTCCTCTGTCATGGTCCGAAATCTTTGCTGAAGCATCACAACAGCACGCAAGGCTCTACTGATAAATAAGTGGTGGAGGGAAGAATACTCGTAGAGAACCAACATGGTACACACACACACACACACACACACACACACACCTCTAAACAAAACAGAACAAACCTCAAAAGTGCACGCCACGTGCTTCTCTTTCACAGAACTGCTCCATGGGGTTTCCAAGGCCCTCCAATATGGAAGCAGGTTCCTACTCCTTTCTGCCACAGAGCAGCTGGTGGGAGTTCACACTACCAACGATTAACATCTGAGTGCCACACCGTGGAACCCCGCCCCGCCCCTCATCTCGAGGGACCCGACAGGTGGGAATCCTAAAGTTGAGTAACAAATATTTTTTTTAATTATTTAAATGGAGGCGCAGGGTAGTTTTTATTCTTTCTTTAGCAGTGTACTTTCTCTCTGGGAACCAGAAGCAAGTGCAGGATGTTGGTTTTGGTGTTCCTGTGTGCCCTGGAGTCAGTGGGAACCACGGCAATCATCTAGGGCAGGGGAGAGTTGCCTCCACTGGGTTTGCTGGGCGGTTGCGGGGCAGCAGACCATCAGGTCTGTTCTCCTGCTGAGCCGCTAGTGAATTCAAACTGCCCATGCTCTTGAGTGAGTGTTTAACCCTTTGGCCATATTCCTTGCTAAGATCTATGCATCAATATTTGGGGGTATATGTGAGATAAGTGGATGAATCCTTCGCAAGTATGAATCTATCATTATTTTATAGTCAGGAAACTGAAGTCTCAAATAGAGACTTCATTTGGAAACAAGCATTTGGAAACTGAAGTCTCAAATAGATTTAATTGGCAAGAGTTTGGGGTTTTTCTTTCTTTTGTTCAAGTCATGTAATGATTTTAGCCTAAGGAATAAGATACAACCTAATTTAAAGCCTATCTTTTATCAACAAGGGTATTGAGGCTTAGAGATTTAAACATGAACAAGGTTTTACAGATATGAACTGACAGGGCAAGGACCGGAGTGCCAATTAGTCAAAAATGCCTAATGATAATCATTATGAAGCCAAAAGCCATGAATGCTCTTACATCTGCACTGTGGCAACAGAACACACATCCTTTTTGTTTTTCTCCTGCAGTTCTTGGATCAAGTTATAAAATTAAATACTTTTCCTATATGCATAAGATTAATTGGGGAGCACAGTAATAAATAGTCTTATCACAATTACATATATTCAGTATTTGACTCTAATTATATACCAAGATGCGACAAAATGTTAGAGTGACTATCAACACAAAAGCCCATTTCTTTCAGAATAACAGCATAACTTAGACTAGAAGACACTACTGCAGGTTCTTGATCATACTCCAGGGTAGCAAGAAATAAAATTAATTAAAGCAAGAATTATGCAAAGTTGATATAACAATGGACAATCTAATCCCATGCTTTTTTTGCTTTCAATACTAATGACACATTTTTCAATACTAATGACACAGTTCTAGATGATATGTAACAAGCACCCTGTATCACCAAACACTAAGTATACTTTTTAAGACAACCTCACGTTTTGTCTTGAAATACTGTTCCTTGTTTGCACTGACATTGTTTGACGCCCTATGGGGGCCTTTGGACCGTCTGGTCTTCTTGTTCACTTGAACAATTCTGATCAGAGTGCTTTCTTTGAGTTCTGTTTCTTAGGCAGAAGTCTAGTATTGAAATGATAGACAAGAAAACATAAGATAAATCATGAAAGCTGACATGCCATTTGGGAGGCTAGCTAAACATAGAATGCAGCATCACAAATCAAAACATTGACGATCTAAAATGCGATGATGGAGTCAAGCCTTCTTTGTGACTATGAGAGCTGACATGGCCCAGGAGCTGTCACCTCTGACTTCTGGAACGCTTCATCAACTAACCATTCAACGGACATTGACTGAGCATCTGTCAAGTGCTGAGCTTAGTACTCCACACTCAGAAGATGGATGCAAAAGCAATGTACTAAGTATTTCCCTGCCTGTAAGGTGTTGATACTTGAACCACGCTCAGAAATAACCCGACTACAATTACTATGTGAAATTTCTTAGATAACTTCTACTCCATCCATTCACCCCACTCACTGGTGCTCTGTTTCTTCAGTAAAATGAAATTTTAGTGCTGAACGCATACTCAATGCCAAGGCTCTCTTTCTATGGCTTAAGTTCTCCTGCTCCTGTCAGTGGAGGGACCAGCTTCGTGGTGCCAGTTGTTGGGCTCCATACCATTTATTCCAGTTGTATTCCTTTCTTTAAGAAAATCATGGATTTCATTTGCTATCTTTAAGAATTAGAAGTAAACATGTGTAAAGAATATTTTCTGTAAAAACTAATTTGGATTACTTAGAAAAGACTTGCTAAAGCTGAGATATTAAAAATATTGTAGTTGATGATTTTAAAAACCCAGCTTCATGGAGCATTATGCTTTTTCAAAAGAATTTTTTATATGGGGTCTAATTGACAACAGCAACTCTAAAAATTAGATGGGAACTTTAGGGAACAACAACAAGCTTATATAAATGGGAGAGGAACAACTCAGGGAAGGTGGGTGAGGATGGAGATACAGCTCACAGAAGATAATCAATGCCACTCAACGGTATGTGACAAACTACAGACTTGGCATATGTGTTGCCTTATGTATTCTCAACAAAAATATGTAAAGATTTTAATTAACTCACAACATTGTGTGATCTCATATATATATATTGCTGTTGAATTAGTTAGACACAAGATAACTGAAAGAGCTCTGGGAAAGTATTTTAAGAATTTACATGGGTTCTTTACTCAAATATCATGGTCCAGGGGTAAGCAAACTTTGTCTTAAAGGCCTAAGTAATACATTGTGTTGTTGTTGTTTCTTTTATGGTCTTTTCTGTTTTGTGGTTTTTAACAATCTCTGTTACAATTCCTCATGTCTGCCATTGTAGTGTGGAAGCAGTCATAAGTTATGTGAATGAAAATCCAATAATGGACTTTGAAATTTGACTTTCATATCATTTTCATGTGTCATGAAATATTATTCATCCTTTGTTTTTACCTCCTACTTTCTTTTTTTTTTTTTGGGGGGGGGCAGCATCACTGCTCTCCAGCGGTGGGAGTAGGGGGCCCCGCCCCACTGCTGGAATTGAACCTCTGTCCCAGTGGGCCGCAGTTCCGCGCACAACCACTACGCCACCAGGGCTCAGCCCACCTCCTACTTTCTAAAATGTAAAAACCATTCTTAACTTGCAAGCTGAACTAGAACAAAAAGTGGTCCATATTTAGTCAAAGAGTTTGTCATCTCTGGGTCAGGATGAGGAATCTTAAAAATCAGATAGAAATGTACAGGTTGTGATAAGAGTTGTACCAGCCCCCAATAAAATGATTTTTTTTAATGAGACAGAAGTCAAGCCTGATGTATTTAAAGACATGTGCATCATGCTTGCTTTATATAATGTGGTACGCACAATGTAATTTTAAGAATATTTCAGTAGATAGGTGTTAGCACATTCACACATTCTGGAATCAATCATGAGTCCTCCCTTCTGATATATGACTTGGAGCCTCAAATTACTCTTTGACCAGAGCACATTGAGATAACAAGGGTCAAGGAGTAAGCCTTTCTTTACTTCCCAAGAAGCTAAAAGAATCCTTCTTTTCTAGAAATTCCTTTACAGGGACCACCTTTTTAGAGGAAGAAGATTCTCTCATTTGTTCTGGTCTCATTGTCCTTCCAACTGAGAAAGATACTAAAACAGTGAAAAACTATAAAATCCATCTCCCGAGGTAGAGCAATGAAGGGCATTTAGTTGAAAACTAGTGTCTTGGTTGTTCTCTTTGTTCTTATTACTTATCTTTTTCTTCTTCTTTTATTAATCAAGAAGTAAATAGTACAACGAGGTTAATTCAGAAGTATTGCTACTAGAGTTCCAGCTTCTGCATGCACAAGTTTATTCCACACAAAATGTATTTAGACGTGTCTTTTCCATCAGTAGTTACCTGCAGACAAGTTCTCTTAGTGATACGTTGTTGCTGTTTGTTGTGGTTGTGGTTATGATTATTAGGTGCCAGGAAGTAGGTTCTGACTCATAGCCACTCTATGTACAACAGAAGAAAACCTTGATTGACCCAGCCTTGCACCATCCTCCCAATTATTATTCTGTTGGAGCCCATTGTTGTAGTTACTGTGTCAATCCAGCTTAATGAAGATCTCTCTTTTTCACTACCTTTTTCTACGTTAACAAACTTGATGTCTTTTTCCAGAGACTGATCTCTCCTGATTATGTAGCCAAAGTGTGAGACACACTTGCTTCTACAGAACAATCTGGCTGCACTTCCAAGATCAATTTGTTTGTTCTTTTAGCAGTTCCTAGAACATTTAATATTCTTCTCCAGAGCCGTCATTCAAATGCAGTCACTCTTCTTTTATTTTCCTTATCCAATGTCCAACTTCCATAAGCACAGGACATGATAGAAAATACCGTGACTTGGACCAAAGTCCTCAAAGCAGCATCGCTGCTCTTCCACCCCTGAAAGAGGTCTTGTACAACAGATGATTGAGTGTAGCACATGGTTTAAGCTGTTGCCTGCTACTTCCAGGAGCATTGATGGAGGATCCAAGCAAGGGGAAATCTGTGACAACTTCAGTGATACCCTAGTCTTCGTCTCTCTAGGATTCTTTCACAACCCAGTCCAAGCCAAGCCATGTTTCTGAGGGGACCCACTGAGATCATGACATGGAAGGCTGAATTTCTCAGAAATGAAGTAGCGTCTGTTTAAAGTTCTATGGATCACCATGAGAAGTGGTCTAAGTATTTTCCACTCTATCCCATGAGAAATAGCACAGTGTATGCTACGATTAAAGATGAGATGATATTTTGTTTATTTTTGATGGAGAAAATCTGACAAAGATAAAATGGACTGATATGATTATTAGTCCATCTGATCTGTCTTAGTTTTTTTTCAAGTGCCTGATAAGGAATTTATCTACACGAAACATTGGCAAACTCTGGGAATTTACAGTGCATTGCAGTGGAACACATCTGAGTAAGTTTTCGTCGACTTTATAATCTCTCAGCTAAAACGGTGTGAGTATCAAAAAGCAAAGTTTGCATCTTACATGGGGAAGCATGTAAAAAATCCTTTCATTGTTCCATGGATGTTATTTGCAGATCTATGAGGGTTTTTCCTGATAATCTCTGTCTCCCATGTGTCTCCAACTGTGATAACTGGGATCAAATTGATTCGATTTTTACCAAGGACATAGAACATGGGAGATCCTTAAGAAGTTTTGAAGAAATGGAAAGCTTCATTGGTGAGAAACAGGCCGGGAATTTTTGTCATCGCAACTGTGTACCTGTCCTTTCCTTGATGGTAGCAAGTTAGGAAATCATGCCCCCTAATAACATGGGAGTGAGTTCAATTCAATAGCTGAAGAGAGATGAAGGGTCACCAGTCTTCATCCAACAAGACAGCTTGGTCTCTTTTCTGATTTTCAAGGGTCTTTTCCCCACAATTTTCTTCCACTCTATCCAGAATCTCCTCATGCAGTGGTTCAGTTCCTCATGTTGTGGCGACCCCAACCATAAAATTATTTTCATTGCTACTTCGTAACTGTCATTTTGCTACTGTTATGAATCAGGCAACCCCTGTGAACGGGTTGTTCAACCCACAAAGGGGTCGCGACCCACAGGTTGAGAAATGCTGTTTTAATATGATCTTTTTCAGGGTAACCAGTAGTAGTTGGGCACCATCCAGTTCTGGTTTCAGAGTCATGGAAACGTAGGTTTTCATGATTCTTTAGTCCATTTAGACTAATGTGTTCCATATATATTTTCCCTTTTAATCACTCTTCATTCCTTGCAATAGGAACAGATCAAAGTAGCACCTTACATGGCTACTTATGAACTTTTAGGATCAAATTCACTATTGGCAAAGTAGGATGCAGAACACTGAACTATGTTATGCAAATTGACCTGGGTGAGGAGACAAAGACTTTTCTGGATAAGGAAAAACATATTCTTATTTGATAAACTGTTTTCCTAAATTGAAAAAAATCAAAACAACCTTAATACTCTAATTATAATTCCACACTAGATTTAGAGTATATTGCTCTTCTAAACTGAAATGGGTTTATAATTTGGCCTAAAGATATATTTGTATTATCTTGCTTTAAATGATTGGACAAAGAAAACAAGAAGATTAATTTAATGTGTAAATTGGTAAAGTACCAAAAATTTTACATAGACTCACAAAAGGGTGACTCCTTGGCTATAAACATGAAGGATAAACTCCAGAATGTCTTTAAGATGAGTTGTAAAGGAACTACTGTTGATGTATAACCACAAAGACCTTATAATTACTTTAAAATTCCAACTTACTCTATGATTAACTAGACTTTTTAAATCCCTCCAAAATGCGTAAAGTAAGTTTAAAGCTCTACAAATCACCATGAGACGTTCTCAAAGTGTTTCCCCCTGTATCCCATGGGAACTAGCACATTGGAGTCTAAGATGGAAGATAGGATGGCATTTTGTTTGTTTTTGACGGAGAGAGTCTGACAAAGATAAGTGATTGTTAGTCCATCTGATCGGTCTTCATTTTTTCAAGTGCCCGATAAGGAATTTATCTACATGAAACATTGGCAAGCTCTGGGTATTTACATTGCACTGCAGTGGAACAGATCTGAGTAAGCTTTCCTTGGCTTTACAATCTCTCAGCTAAAACCGTGTGAGTACCAGAAAGCAAAACCTACATATCTGCCCATATGAAAACATGTAAAAACACTTTCATTTTTCTATACAAGGCTTTTGCAGATTTATGAGAAGCTTTTCTTGATAAATCTCTTATCTCCGTGTGATAGAGCCCCAATCCTAACTTTTTTGCCTGAATCAAATTAGTTACTGGATAAGTCAATGGTTTCCTAGGGCGTTAAGAAATTAAGACAAACATCACATCCTTCCAAATAAAATCCCAGTTTCTTCTGTCCATCATCTGAAACGATCTCCAAGCTGTTTGCTTCTCTCATCAGAGATTGTTTTCTCTGTTTGAAGACCACACACTCAGGATGGGGCAAGACTGCTCAAACTATGGGGCGTGCAAGAGAAACCGCTGCAGTCATTAATAGAAAACTTTACTTAGGTGAGAAGTCAAAGCTGTTAAGTCTACGCTGCTCCAGTAAGACTTAAAACCAAAGTATATATGAGTTGATCATGTGCTGGTTCGAAACCTCTGGCATCTGGTTCCACAGGATTTCTGCACAAATAGAAATCACATGGTTTTCAGTGCGAGGCTGGGGGGAGGACACTGTTAAAAGAGTGGGCTTGACCAAGGAACTAAGGTTGTTGAGATTCCTAGAGGTCAGCAATGTAGAAAGGCTTATCCCTCCCACAGCAGCCAGTGAGACAGAAAGGAAGGAAGACAGAAGGCAGCCAGTGTGGCAGGAGAGGTCATGCTCAAACAGTAGTCCTCACCTTTTGCTGTCATTACTACGAGTATTGTCCCACTGAGAAACAATTAATTCAACTTAACTTCTGCCTAATGAGAGAAATTATCAATGAAGGAATTACATATTTTTTTCAATTAAGATTGAACTTCAGAAAGTCAGAAACCATTCTATCACCTATGAATTTCTGCCCTCACTGCCTCCCCCTTCAACCAACTAACTTCTCCTTTGGGGGGGAGGCAATTTTGTCCCCCGTATGGAGTCATATTCTAGAAGGGGGCAGCCATTGCCAGAACTGGGACACTGTCAACAGCAGCAAGGAGAAGTTAGGAGGAAAGGCTCTAGCCTTTCCCCTGCTCCCCAGCAGAGCAAGGAAACCTGATAAAGTCTAGCCTCACAGTCACCAGGGTACAGGTATGGCAGGGAAGGCTGGAGAATGGACATCAATGGGAATAGCAGAAGCAAGCTCCAGAAAATGTTGCTAAGTTTCTTATAACATAGAGAGGGCAAGCCTTCTTTGAGGGGAGCTGGGCTTGCTTCGGAGCCCTGGTGGCATAGCGGTTACACATCGATTGGGCTGCTTACCACAACTGTGAGCAGTTCGAAGCCAGCAGCCACTCCTTGGGGGAGAGATGAGACTTTCTACTCCCATAAAGAGTGACAGCGTCAGGAAACCCCAGGGACAGTTCCATTCTGTCCTCTAGCCTCCCTATGAGTTGGAATGGGCTTGGTGGCCTTGAGTTTGAGTTCTTCGTTTATGGCTTGCTTAAGAGTATGCTTGTGGGAGTCAAGAAGACCTTGAGTGGAATTCCAGCTCTAGCCTCCGCTTGCTGCATAAACTTAAGCATCTTTATGGTTTCTGAGCCTGTTACTTCAGAAAATAAATTGGGGACATTATGTCTATCTCTGGCAGTTGCCTTCATAAAATACCATAAGCAGAGCACTCAGCACTGTGCCTGACTGGAAAAGTAGTCACCAAATGTGAACTTTGGGGTCCCTATCATTTCTCCATCTTTCCTTTCATCCACGCAGTCCCCAGTGGTCAAGCACTGAGTCAAGGTGCACTGTGCCTGGGGTTAAACATAAAGAGTTCAGAGGCAGAGACTCTACCCCCTTAGTGTACCGGCGCGTGTGGAGTGGGTGCTAGCCCTCTTCTACAACCAAATCAAAATGTCTCTGACAAGTGGGACTGTAAGAAGGGAGTCAATTCAAGAGCGGTGCAATGAGATGCCACAGAGCAGCCTCTCAGTTAGCATAACACGCAACATCTTTCAAATAAATTAGTTTCATGTTGCAGATGTGATCCACAAAACCCTTTGGTTCCATTGTTTTGCTCGTGCATTCATCCCGGTGGGAGTTGATGCTTTCAGGAAGTGGGTCCTTCAGAATGCTTCCTTCTGCTCATGGTTTCCAGACTTGCCTGCTCCTCCCGAAGACTTCAAAGAGAG
This sequence comes from Nesogale talazaci, assembly GCA_004026705.1. Taxonomy (NCBI): domain Eukaryota; kingdom Metazoa; phylum Chordata; class Mammalia; order Afrosoricida; family Tenrecidae; genus Nesogale; species Nesogale talazaci. Next base: position 81,008 of record PVJH01002411.1, on the reverse strand, counting down.
TGACCCTTACCTCGTAGGGTTTGCTGAAGAGAAGACATCTCCAGGAAGCAGCACAGCACCGTTCTCCAGGTAAGTGAGGAATAAACTCTCTTTCAATGTATTTCTATTTCACTACCGAAATCTTCATGACACGGTACACGTATTTAAAATGTGCCCGAGTTTTATAAGTTTTAAACAGTAGGGATTTGAAATCTTTAGTTCATTTCAGTCAAAATTTAAGACTGGTGAGAGAAATGGCTCAAAATAAGATGAGATATGGGCCACTGTTGTATCCTTTCACCAGACCTAACCAATCTGTTTACCAAGGGTATCATCTAAGCTGGGCTATGGGAAAAAGGGCATGCCATCCAGATGGAGAAAAGCCCCTTCACCACCTGTGTTGTTTTGATTACTCGATCTTGATTGAATGAAAGTAAAGAATACAAGAAACATTTATTGGTAAAGATTAAAAAAGAAAACCAAAGTCCTCACAACTGGACCAATAGACAGTATCATGACAAGTGCAGAAAAGATTGTCAAGGGTCTTATTTTATTTTATTCCAAAAATCAGCACCCAAGCAGCAATCAAGAATCAGAGGATGTATTACATTGGCCAGAAGAGAACTGTCTCTGGGGATTTCTGAGTCTCCGTCTTGATAGGAATAAAAATCCTCATCTCTCTCCCACACAGGTCATTCTGAAATACCAACCTACGGTTAGCAAGACCCGTTGTGTCTCAGGGTCACCAAGACTCAAAACCTCACAGCAACCATGCAGGAGCCTCTGAAAAGGGGCATTTGCCATTCTAGCCACATACCCCAGGAAGTACATTGAGACTGTCAATATGTTACAGGTTTCTGAGGGATGGTCATGAATATGCATGGTGGCCACGCGATCAATCTTGACCTGGAAGCATCTAGTGAGACTTCTTCATTCTGAATGTCTGAGTTTGTCTGATGGTATCCTTCTGATGTGCAGTTAAAGTGATGCTTGCTGTGCTGGAATACTTTTCCTGGAAAGAAAGAAGTAAAATAAATAAATAAACAACAAACAAACAAAGCAGAGTTTGGGGTAGGAGAGAAACAGGCTAATTTTGAACTACATTAAATATGGTTCCACATCCTGTGGCAAAATCTCTTAAGGCTAAGTCCATCGGGCAAGATGCAGAATTTATGAATTACACAGACCTAATCAACATAAAGATTTATTTAAAAGGCAATGTTTTATAATCATTTGACTCAACCTTCATGATTAGCTCTAGTAAGAACTGATATGCATGCTATGTAGGAAATGAAGAGGATAGGAAATAATTCAAATACTGAGAATTTTTCTTCTTTCTTTTTTGGGAAATTCAGCCTTTCGTGTCACCAACACAAAATAAAGCAAAATTTGAAAAAGAAGCAAGAACACACACACACACACACACACACACACACACATACATACAAATGTTCCAAGAAACGGCTACCTGTCTTGGAAAGCTTAAAGGCACTCTAGCAGAGTTTTGACGAAGTCTTCCAGCTACACAGAAGTCGGTTCCATTTTATTGGTTGAATTAACATCCTTTGGAAAACCTTTGGGGAGTTACATCACTCTAATGAGGAAAGAGGCCTCCTGTTATAAAGCAGAGGGCACAGACCAAGACTTTTAAAAGTGCTGATTAAAAAATAAAGTATCTTACAATATAAACAAAATGCTGATTAGGTGAAAACTGCCTATTCTTTCAACACATAATTTAATGCCCTGGTCACCAACTCCCTTTCAATTCTAGACAAGCTACTCAGACATTTCTGAGGTACCCCCATGGGGAGTTTATTTTTACCTCTCACACTTGTGCTTAAAGAGTTGCAGTTTTGCAAGCTTAGCCATTTTCTCAAAAGGGATAAGGGGAAATGTTAAGGTAAAAACAAAACAATGTGATCAAGGTAAAAAAAAACAACAAAAACTACTGTAATTCGTCTCCATCCTATCTTGCGCGTCTCTCTCTCTCTCTCTCTCTCTCTCTCTCTCTCTCTCTCCTATCAACTTCTTGATGTCCATTCATAGCGACCCTGTAAGACTGGGTAGAACTGCCCCTATGGGTTCTGAGACTGGAAGTCTTTATGGGAGTAGGAAGCCTCAGCTTTCTCCCGCAGAGAAGCTGGTGGTTTCAAGCTGCTGACCCTTGCCCTTCACTCATAACCTAACTCATAACCACTATGTCATCATTGCTACTATAGACCACGAAATATAAAGAGTTACTGTGGCATCTTACTGCTATCAGAAAGCTCCAGGTGACCAAATTAATTGTCTCCTCTCTAGGACAGAAAGACTAAGATAAAAGCTAAAGGTTTTCAGGAAAAACACTTCTACTTCAGCTAAGTAGTCTTTGGGGTCAAGAATTTATCAAGGATAAGTGTTTTGTTTCATTTCAATAGGTAAGGGATTTAGCAAGGGGGGGAGTTGTTTTCAGTGGTCATAAAGGAAAGACTTTTTTCTTTCATAGTTGGTATTTTATTGGTTGTTTTGAGAACTAGTAACAAGAAATGTGTATACAATCATTAATGTGCATACTAAAATCTAAATAGATGCATGGCTAACAATTATTTCCTAAGTTCCAGTGATTTTCTAGCTTTACCCTTGGAGGCAGATTTTTCTCAGGAGGCTATCACGTACCAACATGGTCAAAAGTTGATAAGCCATTAGATGCCACCACTCAGGCCACGCAGTGGACTCTCACTCCTTGACACTCTACAGTACAGAGGAGAACGGCCCCTGTGGGTTTCTGAGACTGTAGTTCTTTACAGCATGTAGCAGTCATGTACTCGTGTCAATTTCATGATTGGGATGTAGGGGTGGAGTCTAGCCTGTTAATCTGGAGATAGTCAATGAGACCTCTGTCTAGGCATGGCTCTCTGCTGAGAATTCTGGGAAGTCTCATGACATTTCCCTCATGGAGATGAGAGACCATCTCCCCAGCTGTTGGGAGCCCCTCTACTGACAAGATGGCAGCGTCCGAGGAACTTGAGGAACCGGAGGAGAAGCCATATGGCCTTACCTTGATGGAACCAGACCTCTGAATCTGGAAAAGTCACAGAGAGACCCCTGCCAGCACTGAGATCCTTCTACTGCCAATGGACCCTGAACCCTGGAAACGAGGAGCCATGGGGAGACCCCTGACAGCGCCGGGATGCCCCTACCCCAGCTGGATACACAAGACTCTGCACCCACTGGCCCATGATTGTCCTGGTGTCATCACACATGGTTCATAAGTTGGAAGAAGACTTTATAGACTGGTATCGGACATATGGGCTAATATCAGACTTATGACTGTACTGGGTGGGGAAGCTTTCTCAATGTTCTATTCCTCTTGTATATAAAACTTGCCCTTATATCCATATGTGTGTTTAGGAATTTGTTTCTCTAGTCTACCCAAACTAACACACGGAAGTAGAAAGCCTCACCTTTCTCTTCTTCTGTTACATCATCCATCTCATTAATTCTCAGTTTAATGTCACACACAGTATACATTCCAATTTTCAACCTATCAGAATACATAAAAAAGTTATTAGACAACTGTATGACCATATCTAAAGGTGTCCCAGAAAGCACACATGTCCTTACAGACGAATCATGAGAGGAAATAGGAAGGGTTGTAGAGAAACAGTTCTACTCAAAAACCAACTTGGGAACACAATGAGAGAAGAAACAACAGCAGCTGCTAGTATTAAAAAGACTAATATGGAAACAGAATTTAAGATGCTCAGGTCATACAAATGTCAGACTGTGACTCCAAATTACCTTGAGCTGTGTCTTGTATTATGGAATCCAAAGTTCCCCTGGGGGACTTGCCTTCCATGGAACATTATGTGGATAGCCAAGGCAGTCAGATCATCCACAATGTAAAAGCCCATTATTTCCTGTTTGTAGTAAGAAAGAAACAACCAGTAAATTATTTCAACTGTTAGAAAAAGGCATTCTTACTTTTTAAAAAATGGGGTCAAGGGAGATTTTTGCCTCCTTCTCAAGAATGTTTTTAAAGCTAATAAATAAAATTATAGGCAAGAGGTCAATAAATCCAATGGTGTGTTGCATTAAGGACATCTGCTGCTCAAGACCTCATTACAGTGTTGAAGATAAAGGATGTTTCTTTAAAAACTAAGGTACGCCTGACCTAAGCTATGGGAATTGAATTAAAAACAAACAAACCCAAACTCATTGCCATCACACCAAGTCCAACTCATAGTGAGACCTGGTAGTACAGAGAAGTATAATCCCTGTGGGTTTCAAAGACTCTTTATGGGAATAGAAAACCCCGTCGTTCTCCAAAGTAACTGCTAACCTTGTAGCTAGCGCTCAATGTAACCTGCCATGTCATCCAGGCTCCTGACCCTGAATAAGGAAGGCCAGAATGAATCCAGACACTGCTAGGCATATAAAAAGTATCAATAACTGCCAGAAGAACAAACAGATCTGTCCTGGAGCAAAAGCCAAGTAAGCCACCAACGAAACTTACTGTCACTGAGTAAATTCTGACTCATGGCGACCAACCCTATAGGGCAGGGTAGAAGTGTCCATGTGGGTATCACTCTTTATGAAAGTCGAAAATGACTTCTTTCTCCTCCAGAGCAGCTGGAGGTTTTTAACTGCTGAACTTGAGGTTAGCAACCCAACAAATGACCACTGTCGCTGGAATGCTCCTTGGGAATGAAGATGACAAGACTTAGTCTCACCTCCTGTGGACGTGTGGTCAGGAGAGACCATTCCTTGGAAAAGGACATCATGCTTGGTAAGTAAAGGGCCCGTTAAAAAAGAAGAGGGCCCTCGGCGAAATAGTTTGACACGGCGACTTTACCAATGGGCTCAAGCACCATAACAAGGGTTAGGGACTGAGCAGTATTTCATTCTGTTGTACATAGAACCCTTGTGAGTCACAATTGACAAGACAGCACCGAGCTATTTGAATTGGAAAGCATACTTTAGGAAAAATGTCCCTTTGGAGTCTGTAAGGGAGATAAAAGACCACTGGCAGGACTGGGAGACCGACATTCATCAGACTTGGCTTCGTTTCCTCATGCTTCATCAGAGGCTGCTCTCTTCCCATGTTATAGTTTCTCCAGTATTATTATTATCATTATTATTATTATTTTACCATTTTACTAGGGGCTCTTACAGGTCTTCCATAATCCATACATCAATTAGACGAGATCGGGCACATTCAGGGTGGTATGGGCGTAGACCATACATCGATTAGATCAACCATATTTGTACATATGTAGCCATCATTATTTTCTAGACATTTATTTCCTATTGAGCCCTTGGTACCAGCTCCCTTTCCCCCCTCCCTCCCTTCCTCCTACCCACGTGATCTCTTGATAAATTATTATTTTCATATAATTTTCCCACTCCACCCCACACTGACCACGGTTCCACTTTCCCCATGGTTTCTGTTGTTCCTCCCCATGGAGGGGATGGGGGTGGCTATGTGTCGATCATTGCGATTGGTTTCCCCTTCCTCTCCTGTTTCTGGATTCCCTACATTGTGAGCTGTTATTTGTACCTGTGCACATGCTGCTGTCTATCCCACAGTGAAAGGACAGCAGGGTCATGGTAGTGGGGTAGAGTGAGGAAGCCTCAAGGAACCACAGGAATATCGTGTGTTTCATTGGTGCTTTACTGCACCCTAGTTCACTCATCCAGTGTCTCCATCGTTGACAGGAGGGTCTTCTTCAGTTTAATTAGCCACTTCAGTCTATGATCTCTTTGCTCTAGTCCCCCTGTTGCTTATCTGTTGTCTGCAAATTTATCATAAAGGAAATATATTATCAGTCCAAAAAAACCCCAAAATTGTCTTTTCAAATGTATTCCTTAATTGCTATTCTTTCTAAATGGCTGGACATGATCACTTTGTTGTGTGCTTAGTTAACCATCATTATCAACTCCAATGGAGTGAATTCAATTCAGATTCCCATAATTGCCCATGCTCCTCATTAACCCACACCAATAACAAAACAGCAGACAAATTACACTGTCCCCACCCCACCATATCAATAGATGTAGATTTTTTTTAACTGAAAAAGTTGAAATTATCTGAAACTTCAGGAAATCCTATCATGTAGACAATTCCAGAAGGAAGCAGGACATGGTGCAAATCTGTCCTCATAGCGATCCTGGGTATCAGAAGACCTTCTTGGTGCAGGGGAAAAAAAACCCACCACAGCATTAAAGGCAAAGCTCCTCTCAATAGATGAGGATGTGAGGACTCCTGGTGAGTGCTGGTGACACTTGGAGAGTGTCCTTGAAACAAAATCAGGAAATAGTCAAAAGGAAGGGGACTAATAAAATATTTACTCTTTAAATCAACTGAAAAAAGAATGTCACCCGGGTAAAATGTAAAACCACAAAACTGGCCCATTTAAAGACATACCTTGCCTGATTTGGGTCGCTTTGCTGGGTCATACCTCCATGCTTACAAGTGTGTTCAAAACACTTCTCGCCCCAAGAAGGGGTCTTGTCCCCATCCTCCAGACCAGGCAGACACAAGCGATTTGTTTTGCTCTATAGATTTGCCTTTTCTTTCCGGTCTTTCTTTTCCTTTCTAAATTGAGCTTTTAAAAAAAAATAATAATTTGAAGATATTTATTATTTGAGGGTATTATTTCCTAATACCACCCTCTCACTCTTCAGAATTCCTTAAGAATCCAAGGCACTCTCTGGGCACAGAGTTCACGTGTTCTTTAGGATACTGTTAAAGGTAAATACATTTTTACATGAGAATTTTTTCTTCCAGTGAAATAATACGATAAGCCCTACTACCTTAACTAGGAAAGTTTCCAACAAAAACAAAACCCTTTCAAGTAAAAGGGTGAGCACCCAAGCACTTTTACAAAATATAATCAAAACTCATTATATTTGGGCTGGTGGAATATTACAGACACACTAGTTCTTTACACTTCTCAGAGAAAGATGAGGCTTTTACTCCTATAGGAGTTATGGTCTCTAACCCGCCCCTATAGGGTCACTGACTCAATGACAGCGTTTTGGGTTCATTTGTGAGAACTTTGAACAAAATTATATTTTGGGGGAATTAAAATATAGAAGCTCCTTCTTAAGGATCAGGTGGGCTTTCCTTCACCCAGCATTCTCATCTGTATATTATTCTAATGTATTTTGAGTTCAGCAAATAGAGCTAGTGATCGCGCTCTGGGTTGACAGAATACTTTTCTGACCAAGCTATTTCCTTCCTCCAGCACTCCTGTATTTTAAGAACGTTTTGGCTTCGGGTTTATCTTCCCTCACATTCTGATTTCCAGGTATCCTTCTCTTTACAAGGTACACCCAGCTTCCCAGAAATTTGCTAAGCATTTTCACAAGGGCTCTTTTTATACATGAAAGAGAAAACTGTTGTGTCAAGTGAGGTTGAGAAGTTGGGGGGGGGGGAAGGCAAGGGGTGGGGGTAGGGAATAGCAAACCGACTCCATAAGGGATTCTAAATTTGGGGAAACCCACATCACTCTTTCAACTTGAAATGTTGGTCACCACGATCCCTCAAAAGATTATTTTAAGCGACTTGTAGGAAACTGATATTTGCTGTGGTGTGTGTGTGTGTGTGTGTGTGTGTGTGTGTGTGTTTAACTCTGCATCCGTGGAAACACATATTGATTTTGCACGGCTAATGTGTTGGACATGTTACGGAGGACTTTGCAGGGCCAGACATTTCGTTCTTTTGTAAATAGGGGGTCCAGGAGTCAGAACTGATTTCCTTATCAATTTAGCCAGGAAAGCCTTCAACCTTCGCCATGGCAGTTTGCTCAAGAAGAGACTTTTTTATTTGAAGGAAACACACACCTCGGGGAGATAAACATATTTTTCGAGTAGCTTTGCAAGTTATCAAAGTAACCGTCTCCTTCTTAACAGATCTACAAGGCAGGGCGCCTGTGTTTGACTCACTCAGGAGTTCTCAAGGAAGGTTACCAGCCTCCCCTTCTTTGAGAGACCTTTAAATGCATGGGAGATTCCCTTTGCGTGGGGGGGAGGGGGGGAGGGGGAAAGAGAGGGGGGAGAAGGGTTCGGATTTAGGGAGTTACTAGGATTCCCTGTCCCACCTCAGAGTTTTGAGGGAGGGCGGAAGAATCTTAAATGGGAACACTCCACGTTCTTGGGGTGAAATACCAAGATGTTTTTACAAGCTGGCGAGGGAAGGGTTGGAGAAGGGAGGCGGCAAATGCCGCCCCCCCCACCCCCACCCCAACAAGGACTCCGATGGGTGCTTAACGAGGAGGGCGACCAGGGGGAGGGACAGGGAGCCCTCTCTCTCCAGGGAGCCGGACTCACTTTCCAGCACCGTTTTCAGACCGTCAGCTCAACGGATTCCATCGCCCTGAGGAACAGGACACCCCCTCGCCACTTACTCAGAATGCATTCGTGCAAGTTAAAAAGAAAAAAAAAAGGCAACAGCGGCTTCGCTCCTTGCAAAGAAACCTCATCCCTTCACACACACACACACACACACACACACACACACACACACACACACAGCTTACCCAAGCACCCCCTGCCCTCCTGGTTCTTAGAATGTGTGTGTGTGTGTGTGTGTGTGTGTGTGTGTGTGCAGGGCGGTCCATAGACGGACACCCTCGTCTCCTGCGCTCCCTTCCCCGTCTCGCGTCCCTTGGCCGGGACCCAGCGGAGAGGAAGTTCGAGGGGCAGAGAAGGAGCCCCGGAAATCGAGCCCCAACACTGCAACTTTGGAGCCCAGAGAAAGAGACTTGGAGTCCAGGCGGCCCCGCCCCGGGGCTGCAAGCCGGTGGCTGTTTTATGAGGGTTTTTTTTTTCTTTTCCCTTCTCCCCAAAATACATCCCAGTAAGCGGAGGGCTCCCCCCTCCCGCCCCCGAGGTGACACAATGTCCTCAAACAACCCCCACCCCTATAAAAAGCGGGGGGGGGGGGCGGGGAGATGAGCAAGGACACTTGCCACCCCTTCGCTGCGCACTCCACCCAGCCCCCTCCCCTTCCAGCCGCTGCCCATCCCCCGCCGCCGCGGCCGAACAAAGTTGGTGGACTGCAGAGGAAACCGAAAAAAAGTTCTCTCGCCCCAACCCTGGCCGACGCTCAGCATCTCTTTTGTTCGCCACGAACCCGCGGTCCCCCGTGACGTCACCCCGATCCCGGGCCAATCGGCGCGCGGTCGGCTGCGGCTGGGGGCGGAGGGGTGGCTCGGGCGGCTCCCCCAGCCCCTCCCTGGCGCCCGGGGCCTCGCGGTGGGGGGGGGGGGGGAGGCGTCGAGGACCGTCCCATATAAACCCCGGCTCCCGACACTCGGCCGCTCGCCCCGGCTGCGCTGGGCAAGTGAAGGAAAGGTTCCCGCGAGCCGCGACTTCCCTGGAACCCCTGTTGCTCCGTCCCCTTCCCTGTCCCCTGCCTGCAGCCTTCTTGCCGGCGGGAAGCGCGGACGGCGCTGGCAGGGCTTTGCCCGCAGGTTGCAGCGGGATCCAAACTTGCCGCCGTCAGGATGCTCCGCGGTCCGGGGCCCGGGCTGCTGCTGCTGGCCGTCCTGTGCCTGGGGCCAGCCGTGCCCCCCACCGGCGCCTCCAAGAGCAAGAGGCAGACTCAGCAAATCATTCAGCCCCAGGTCCCGTCTATCCTTCAGAACAAGCGTGAGTACCCACCCGTGGGCGCGCACAGGGAAGGCACCCGAAAAGTTGTGGCAGAAGTTTTGCGCGCGCCAGAGTGTGAGTGCGTGTGTGTGCGCGCGCGCGAGATAATGAGGGAGATCCGGCTGGGGCCCCAAAAGGCGCTCCGTTGGGGCATGCGTAGGAGCAGGCTGGCCAGCCGGCCTGGGGTACGATCACGCATGTGGCACAGGGGGGCTCTCTGATCCGCGGCGGGGGTCTCATCCCTAGTACGGGTTCAGTTTCATGAATTAATAAAAGCTTACCTTTCAAAGAAAAAAAAAAAAGGCTTGCTCCTTACCTGCTGTCTATTCCTAGAGTCATGGCTTGGTTATATTCAAAATGAGGGAGCAAGCTGGCTATATTGATACTAACTAGAAAGAGGAGTGTTTGGTTCCGATGGATCCTTTACAGGGAACAGAGGTCGGAATTTCTCTTCCAGTTTTTCTTTTTTTTAAGTAATCATTTTATTGGGTGCTCGTACAACTCTTATCGCAATCCCTATATAGCAAGATGCACCCTCCCCTCGCCTGGGCTATGGGAAACTGTTTCAAGGGGTCCTATCTGGGCCAATGACGACCAAAGAGCAAGGACATTCTTTGCATGTCTTAGAATGTGAACCCAATTGCCTACTTTTCAAAAAGTTCCCATTCCTTTGATGTAGACCTCTTGCCAGATGGAAACGACATGACATCATTGTGTAACATCTAGCTGAGGTTTTGTTTGTTTTTTAAGGCAATTCCTCCGTGCCCATGTGTACAAATTGGGGTTGGCGCTTTTTGTTGTGTGTTTCTGTGCTTTAATATAGCGTGTGTTTCTGTGCTTTAATATAGCGTTGCTTTCCATACTTCCGGAAGGCTGAAGGTTTATGAAGTTCGATATTCAAGCTCATCACTTACTGTATAAGCAAATTTCTTAGTTGGTGTTGGGGGAAGGGATGGAAACATAGCCATTTTTTCCCCCTTTCCACTAGTTTCCGCCGGTTGTTATGACAATGGGAAACACTATCAAATCAACCAACAATGGGAGCGAACGTACTTGGGAAACGCCTTGGTTTGTACCTGCTACGGAGGAAGCCGAGGTTTTAACTGTGAGAGCAAACCCGAAGGTAAGTGGTGAGCGCCAGTTTGTGCGCTTCTTTTAAGAGACCTGGACTTGGCGCTTGTTAGGGAAACTTAGTATGAGCAAGTAAAAATATTTACACGCTTCTTCGGTTCCTATCGATTGTGATTTCATCTTGATAAACCTTTAATAGGTCCCATGACTCCTTTTACCTTTAAAACTAGAAAATAACAAACCCATTGCCATTGAGTCGAATCCAACTCATATCAATCCTATATAGGGTTTCCGGATAGACAAGCCTTCCTGAGAACACACAGCTTCATCTTTGTCCTTGGAGTGGCCAGTGGGTTTAAACCACCAATGCGATGCTTGGCAGTTCAAGGATTAACTCACAGTATCACTATGGAGACAAGCCAAAATATCCATCCCAGATGGATTCTTAGTCTCTCTAGATCTTTTCATAAGAAAACGAAAGATTGTGTGTCCTCCTTCATAAGCAAAAGTGCTTATATGATGTTATTTTCTGACACTTTCGTATCAAGTCTTCATCACGGAAAGTATAGGCCAAAAAACCTTTGGACACTGCATTTCAAAGAGATTTGTCAGCTGCAGGTCGGCATCAAGCCAGTCGCTATCTCAAGTTTGCTATCCTTGAGGCTATGTTTCTGGTAGATTCTAGCAGCTCCCACTGAGAAGCTCTGATAAGGCGAAAATCAAAGAAGGAGAATTAACAAAGTTTGTGCCTGGCAGGCGGTGGGGGATCTTCCTTAGAATTGTTTGCTTTTTGTGTGGACCTTGGTTTGACTTCCTCAATCAGAGATCAGAATCTGAAACCCTTTATTAAGCAAGCTGTTAACAGTATAGTGCCTTATATGGCTTTTTTTCTAAGGAAAGGGGAGGGGGGGGACTTCTTTGCTTCCTTACAATAGAAATGAGTTGTTGTTTTTTTTTAATTTTATTGGGGGCTCTTACAGCTACTACAACATTCAGTACATCATTTGTATCAAACACATTTGCACACATATTTCCACATACATTTCCCAATATTTTCCACTTGAGCCCTTAGAAATGAGTTTACAAGCACTTTGAGAATGTGTCCAGAGGTTGAAAATAGAGGCCTTCCCAGAATGTAGGATTCAGCCTAGTTCTCTAACCTCTCTGTTTTTAAACCAAAGTGTACCATCCTCCCTCCCCACATGGGTGCGTGTTTGTTTGTTTCCCCTTTTGGATGGACCTAATGAAATGGAAAATCTTTTACATGTGTGAGGGTCATGTGGGCTTCCTTTTCGCTTCAGCTGAAGAGACTTGCTTCGACAAGTACACTGGGAACACTTACCGAGTGGGGAGCATCTATGAGCGCCCCAAAGACACCATGATCTGGGACTGTACCTGCATCGGGGCCGGACGAGGGAGAATTAGCTGCACCATCGCAAGTAAGGACCTCTTGTATCTTTCTTCCTAACCCCGCAGGCGTTCTGCCAAGTGGCGCTTGCCCAAAGCAACCAATATGTTGCCTTCGAGTTTATTCTGACTTAAAGCAACTCTGTGAATGGCTTCAATCTGCCCCGGAGAGTCTCCAAGGCTCTCATCTCTAATCTTTACCGAAACCAGCTACCCCCACTTTCTTGGATTGGCCAGCCAGGGGCCTAACCATTTTGCCAGCAGGACTTCTCAGAGTGACACTAACATATCATGAATGTGAAAATCACCATTACCATGAGGGCCCCTGGCAATTATCCACAACTGTGTATCCCAATTTCTAGTGTTTGTTTCTGGTGAGCTGATGGATATTATTTTTGGTACCTGACTGGTCCCTGTGCTCGTAGGATATGGATTTGAGTAAGTGGAACAGTGTTTAATCTGTGTGTGTGTGTGTGTGTGTGTGTGTGTGTCCAATGTGTCCAAGGAGATCTCCTGAATTCCTTCTCATCCAGTAAAAAGAGCAAACTGCTTAAGGAGAATGAATCTTTTAAAATTACCTGGGGATCTTCAAGCCAGATTGAGCATGTGGTTGCTGACTGATTGAATCAAACCTGATGTGGTCTGTTCTTCTGGTTTGTAACTTAGAGGCCTCCTGTGTCCCAACAAAAACACCAGGCTTCCTTTAGGACTCATGGGTTCCACACCAAAATCCAATCTCTCGGTTCTTTGGGAAAACATGGAGTGCTTAACTGAATAGTTGTTTCCAAAGTGCCTTGGGGACTAGGCTGGTGCCCATCCATTCTAGTTTCACGAAAGCAGACTTTTTAGTATGACTCAATAGATTCTACTCTCATAGCTTTTGGGTTAATTTTTAAATGTATTCCGTCAGTTATAAGTCATTTAAAAGGATTCTTTCCAAAAGACCCAAGTTAAATCACCTGTGAATGTGACCAACCATTTGCTCCTCCCACATTCCATGTTAACCCTTATCTACATTATTAGCAAATCTCACTTGTTTGCAACTTGTTGAGTAATTCAGTCTTTATGTCTGCACCAGCCTCAAAAAAATACCAGGAATTTCACATTTGAAACACAAATATCTACTTGCAATCCCCTCATGAGATTTCTATGTTAAGATCAAATAGGAGCATCCCAGATTCCTGAAAACAGGAGTGTCAGGCCAGTGTGGCCAGTTTGCTGACTCAGGCTCCAGTCCACCCCGGGTGGTGAGACTGGGTGGCCATGCCACACAACCTTTCTTTCCTACTTTAGGACCCAATTTCCTGTGATCCTTCTTAAGACTCAGGATTTATGACCTCTTCTCTGCAATTCAGACATCTTCTGCCTTTTCCCTATTGTGCTTAAGCAAGGCATTGTATTGAAACAACTCAAAGTGACCAAACCAGTTCACATCTTCCCTTATCTCTGTTGAAGAAAATCTGTAACCAAACTGGACTCAGCAGGCTACTTGTATTTCCAATGGTTTCCATCTCATTTCCTCTTAATGTTTGCCTTTTATCTTGAACAGACCGATGCCATGAAGGGGGCCAGTCCTACAAAATTGGTGACACTTGGAGGAGACCGCATGAGAGTGGCAGCTACATGTTAGAGTGTGTGTGCCTTGGGAATGGCAAAGGAGAGTGGACCTGCAAGCCCATAGGTGTGTGACCTCTGGGGGGCGATGGTGCGGAAGGACCTAGATTCGTCACGCTGGCTTGAGCTAAAATCGTATCTGCATGGGCAAGGGGTCTGAATTCCAGTGAGAAAAGAGTGAAGCAATCTTCTCACTTCAAATAAGGAGCCATTATGCAGTCTTTGCTAAAGCATGTGTTTAAAACGTGGTGACCAGGTATAAAAATCTAAAACCAAGCCCACTGCCAAGGAGTCCCTTCCGACTGCTGGCGAGCCCCTGTGTGTGAGAGTGGCCATGCACTCCCGAGGGTCTTCAATCGCATGACTCTTTGGAAGTAGATGGCCAGGCCTTTCTTCCAAGACCCTCTGGGTGAGTTCAACATGCCAACCTTTGGGGGTTAGTAACCAAGCCCGTAATCATTTGTGTCACCTAGGGGGTCCTGCTAGCCATGTCTTTTGTTGCAAAAGCCTCCGGGTGGGGAGAAGACTTTTAGGAAGAAGTCCGTTTGTATGGTTCAGTAAGTGATCTCGGATGCCTTCTCAGTCAACAAACACAGAAGCGGTTGAACAGGAACAACAGCATGTATCTTTATTAGTGTGCACTGGACAGAAAAACAAAACCGTGTGTTCCGTGGGCAATTTCTTTGGAAATAAAACTGTTGCGTTTCTTCAACCTCTGTTGCCCTCCCCAGGAGCAGGTTTATGAAGTGTTTCTGGCTCTAAATTCCACCTCATTCCCTTATTGTAACCCATTTTCTTGTCCTTTTAGGCAATGGCCATTTCATAAATGAAGTCTGGAAGGTTGCCTATTCGGCCTTCTCCCAGAGTGTCTACACCCATAGTTTCTTGTCACTGGAAATGCTGATAGAAAGCATGGTACATGGACTGCAGCCCATGTACTTATTAGGAGAGTAGGCCCACTGCCTGCCAGCACGGCTGGGGCTTCTGTTCGTTTTGGTATCTTACTGTGTGCTTAGTTATAGGGCGTGCCTTTCCTTTTGAACAGACTGCCACTTTAAAAAAAAATGTGGCTGGATATGTGCTTACACACTGCTCTTTAAATTACAGGAGACCGTAGAATTCAAAATAACTTCCCCCCCCCCTTTCTTTGTTCCCTTCCAATTTTCCTATAGCGGAGAAATGTTTTGATCATGCTGCTGGGACCTCCTATGCCGTTGGGGAAACCTGGGAAAAGCCCTACCAAGGCTGGATGATGGTGGATTGCACTTGTCTGGGGGAAGGCAGTGGGCGCATCACCTGTACCTCTCGAAGTACGTATGAGAGCTTTCCCTTCAAGGTCTCATGAGGGATTGTTTTCTTGATTCCCAGAAGTAAAGGGATCCAGTGCCACTTTGAACAATGCACAGCACTCGGGTGTGCTTCGATAATCTGAGTGTCAAGGATATGCCATACCCAATTCTCCTCCATTATCTAAAACTCTTCTAATAATATATTGGGAAATTGTTTGAAGAAAAGTCCTTTATTCCACAGATGTTTGTAAGCACCTCCTTCAGAGAGCAATGATGCAATGGTGATTTGGAAATTAGCTCAGCCTTCCAAGAATGCTTAGTAGGTTGGAGAAATGAGAAAGGCTTAGATTTATGATTGACAGAAATCGGTGTCCAGGGTTCTCTTCAGGAGAAATGATGAAAGAGGGTGCTGTGTGGGGCTCAGGGCCACCCCTGGCAGGAGGTCTGGGGCAAGATTGTGGCCAACCCCAGCATCCTCCTTCAGTGGTGGATGTGTGCACATAGATGTTTTTTGTGAGTCTATATATACTTCCCGATTCCCTCTAAACCAGTGATTAGAGAGAAGAGTGGTTGTCCATCAGTTCTCCCATAGTGCAGCAAGTGGGCAGCCTGCTACCATAAATCTTTGTGCCAGATAGTTACAAGTAGAGTCTGTTGGCATTCAAATGACACATTAGCATTTGACATTAATAAGACTATATCTACCCTTGAAAGGTTAACATTGAACAATTCAAAAGAAGCTGTTTTGTTAGGGAGTTTTAAACAAGTGTTTTGGGGGCATGGGGTCAGGGGAATGAGAAGAGCTCCTTGAAGTCAAAGGAGCTCCCCATTTCCTGGTTGTTTTTTCTTAATAATTGAGACTTTAATGTATTCTAAATTCTATGCATATATTCAATGGCATGCCCAAGTCATTGGATCATAGGAGGACTGTTCAAAAGGTCATGAGAAGGTGGAACTAAAAGAGAACTAGAATTTTCCACTGACTTTTTGCTGCTTCCTTTTATAAGCAAATATGAATAGTCGTATGCAGCTGTTGTAGTTGAGCACACTGAAATCTTTCCATTTTCCTTTAGATTTGCATTGTAGACTTCCCTTTGTGGTTAACTAGCATGGACGCTGGTGTCACATTGTCACATTCGATAATACCTGGCCTGAGACTTTTTTTTTTAATTGTAGTTTGGGGCAAAACTCACAGAGCAAAGTTCCCAGAGCAAATTAGGTCTCCCTTCAACAATTCAGACACTTAAAAACAAAACAGTTTTATTGGCATTTAATCCACCTATCACACTATTCAGTCGTTCCGTCATAGCAAGCAAAGTTGTACAATCATGACCACAACCGCCTGTAGCACTTTTGCTCCCTCCCCCTGCCCCACCATGGTTACATCACTTTTAAAATGAGTTGTGTAATCTGCTGTCAATTCCAGAGTTCGCTCCCTCCCACGCTCCCAAGGACACTGTTTGTTCCCTCCACCTCCTCACCTTCCCAGTCCCCCCCACCCCCACCCCGACTTCTCCTATAAACCCTTGCTTCAGTTCTTATTATCTCTGTGCCTCTACTCCTGTGCTTCACAAACAGAAAACCCATCAGAAGCAGGAAAAAAAGCGGTAAGGAAAAAATAATACTACAGAGATAAAAATACAAAGAGTGGGTAAGAAAGAAAAAGACCGCTGTGGATATTTTAAAAGGCCAGGGAAGAAATTTTTGTCATGGAACAAGCAAGGAAGCACCTAGAAGAACCTCGTGGAGATCTGCCAGTGGCTTAATCAGGCTGGATACTGCAGATGGCTTGGGACTCCCATTGTCCTCCACAGCCTTCTAGGACCTGGGGGTTCTGCATTTTAGGCTCTGATACTTTCCCCTTTGACTTATTCAGATTGTAATATTCTTTAGGCACCTTTTTAATGGATGTGACATTGACTATAGTCCCCTCAGTGGAACAATCCTCCTCTTACTTCCTCCCTGGCTTCCCCCCTCCTATTCATCCTCTGCCTTCTTTCCTGCCCCTCCAACAGGTTTGTTTTGTTTCCCATAACAAATGACCAAAGAGGAACTGTTGCGTTTTTTAATCCCTTGTTTGGGGCAACTGGGGGGGAGAGAGAGAGAGAGAGAGAGAGAGAGAGAGAGACCCTTTGAGACCTGTTTGCCTTTTTTGTTTCTAGTTTTCTACACAAAGCTCTCTATTGAAAGGCAGCCCATACCCATAATTACTGAGGGAAAATGGGAGAGCCTAAGACGGAAGACAGAACCCTTTGCCCTAGAATGAATGTGGTCAAAAAGAAGAGTAGGAAATTATTTTTTAAGGGGAGGGGAGGAGGGGAGAAAAGAAAGATGGTGGGAGAGACTTGACAACCAGAGTCGTGGAACCATAGGCAATCATGCACCTCGCTTTCCAGGTTCCCAAGCATAAGTCCCATCTCCCAGAAGTGTGACACCCACCCCCGCCTGCTGCCAATGTGAACAGAATCATATTCCCTCCACGCCTGGAGTTAGATCCCAAGCATGAGAGGGCTCTGTGGCTTCCATAGGCTTCCTTTGAGCTCTTGCCAAGCTCAGCTTGACTTGCGGATTTCAATGCTTCCTTTCTGACACAGACAGATGCAACGACCAGGACACCAGCACATCCTACAAGATTGGAGACACCTGGAGCAAGAGGGATCACCGGGGCTTCCTGCTGCAGTGCGTCTGCACAGGCAATGGCCGTGGGGAGTGGAAGTGTGAGCGGCACACATCGGTACAGACCGCATCCTCGGGTGAGACACAGGGCCCCCGCCGCCACACGGGGTGAAAGCTGCTTCTGACGCCATTGTTCGTTGGGGACACTAGTGGAGGGGCATGCTTGCTGTTTCAAGCTGATATTGTGTATAGATGATTAGAAGCAAAATCGTTTTAAAATGTCGAATCTTACATAGTGGATGAAATGGCTTGGATTTGTGGGTGGAAACTGCTTTAGCTCCAAGACATAAAAGTGAGGTTTAATGAATGTTAATATCAGAAGAGCAACACAATTACATATATATATGTATGTGTGTATGTATACATATATATATGACATGCCTTATTGCTAGGTGCCCACCAATGGGTCATGACTCATCATGCTGTCATGCGATGGACTAGAATTGCTCCGTGGAGGTTTCTTGATTTTAATCTTTATGGGTTTCCTCGGTGGATCCGCAAGGCTAGCTTTCCAGTTCATTGCTGAACTTTGGCGCCTTGAGCCACCAGGGCCCAATATTATGTACATGTTATGCAAACTGCACTGGAGTGGAAATGAGAAGTCCCGCACACAATGCCTGCGCTACCGGGGCTTGGCTCCTTTGGCAGAGTTTTGTCGATGATTTTCCACGCTAGCGACGAAAGCTCTCCACAAAGGAGAGATTTCTTTCTCTGCATGTCTACCTGACCCTCAGCTCCTGGCCCCCAGAGGGCAGCTCCGTGACCTCCCTTGCTCATGCCCTTAGGCTCCGGAAACCCCATCACCGACATCCGCACAGCCATTTTTGAGCCCATCTCGCAGCCCACTTCGTACGGTCACTGTGTCACGGACAGCGGCGTGGTATACTCGCTGGGCATGCGGTGGCTGAAGACCCAAGGAAATAAGCAAATGCTGTGTACCTGTCTGGGCAATGGAGTCAGCTGCCAAGAGACAGGTAGGCCTTCGATTTTAAAAGAAATTGGGTTGCTGACGTGTTGATGATTTTTTTTTAAAAGATGGTATATCCCTTTACTCAGAAATGTGAAACAAGGACACACCTAACAAGTGTTTAGATGACTCATACTGTCACCAACCTGAGATGACCAGTGGGACTGGCATCCGGGGGATCTATTTTTTCCCCAGTCTTCTTAATTTATACTCTGTCTTTCCCAACTCCAAATGCATTTCCATTGAGTTCATTCTGACTCACAGTAAACCTACAGGAAAGACTAGCATCACCCTCACACCATTCCTGGGCTGTCAGTCTTTGTGGAAACAGTGGAGCAGCTTGGGGCTGCGAACCACCAACCTTTCAGTAGCCCTACCCTGAAGCCATCCTGCTGCCTCCAGTACTCCTCTTTCCCATGGTGAAGATCAATCCACTATGTCTTATCTTCACTTTTTCTAAAAGGTTGATAAAGGGGGTTGCTTTCTGAGTAAGTCCATCTTTCATGCACCCTCTACATATCCGATTTCTGGAGACTTCTGATGGAGTCTTTCTATCATCTAGCCCATCGCTCCTGGCCCACTAAGGGAATCGTCCCTCTAGCATTAATAATTGACATGATTGCATTTCTCCCAAGAGTACCCTTGTGTATACAATTGTCATGGCATAGACCCAGGCGTGTTTCTCCCTTAGCACCCCGCAAGCTTAATTTATGGCCTTTAAGAAAGCTTTACAAATGGAGAAACAGAGACATGGTACCAGAGGCGGTAAAAATAAAAGTCAGCCAAACTCAAATGCTATTCTCTCTACCAAAAAACAATCGTAGTTCCTGGGAACACATTTTGACAGAAATGAGCTGCCTCATCGTCTCTGCTCACACCTTCTTCCAATGAGGGCACAGTTCAGTCTCACTGTTACTATCATTAAGCAGCTGCTGGTGGGTGACAAACTCCATTCTATTTCCTGAAATGGCTTGTGGTGTGTGCTTGCAGCGGTAACGCAGACATACGGTGGCAATTCCAACGGGGACCCATGCGTCTTGCCATTCACCTATAACGGCCGGACTTTCTACTCCTGCACTACGGAGGGGCGTCAGGATGGCCATCTCTGGTGCAGCACAACTTCTAACTATGAGCAAGACCAGAAGTACTCTTTCTGTACCGACCACACCGGTGAGTAGGGGTACTTGGGGGTACTTGGCTCTACCACCATTGGGAAAACTCCCCTCTCCTGCCCCTTTTTAGGAGTTAGCTATCTAGCCATTCATGTGAGGCTGCACAAGCAGGCTCCCCCTTTTTCAGAAGAGCGGGTGGAGGGAGGTGGTGCACGCTTCTCAGTTAAGGGGTCCTTCCAAGTTCCCCATGAAAAGGCCTCCCATCTATGTGGTTGGACACATTGGAATGACCATGTGATTTTAGACACTGAAAAAGCATTTGGGAAGTCCCGTAGCCCTGCCTGAAGAAGTCATAGTGGACATGCAGATTCCTGAGTGGCCTTGCTTTATCTTCTGATTGAAACGATGCATTATTCAAAGCTGGCATGTGTATATTGGCCTAGGAAAATGACAATAGGATTTCAATCTATTTTGAACATACCCAGGAAGCTTAGCGCTCTGTCACTGCCCGTCTTGCTTCCAGAAATAGATGCTCTGAATTTCTCTGCAGAAATGTGGCTCTCTCTGGTCCTGTCTGTGCTCTAGGAAGCCTGCTTCTAACCTTATTCTCTCTGTTTGTGCCGTGCTGGGCAGTCTTGATTCAGACTCGAGGTGGAAATTCCAATGGTGCCTTGTGCCATTTCCCTTTCCTGTACAACAACCATAACTACACCGACTGTACCTCTGAGGGCAGGAGAGACAACATGAAATGGTGTGGAACCACCCAGAACTATGACGCGGACCAGAAGTTTGGATTCTGCCCCATGGCTGGTAAGATGAAGCCCTGCAACCGTTTAGGAAGGGGTTCTAGAAGGATCGTGTCCATTTTTGCTCTTTCTCCCACTAAGACTTCATTTAGAAATAATGTAAAATCATATGTGATATATGTAGATATTTATGCACATACACACTTACCCACGAATATATGAGTGTATATTATCACATGTCTGTGTGTATATAGGAATAGGATAAGTTATAATCCACTAAAGCAATTGAATGCCCAGCAAGATATATTGTTACAAAGCTCACCCAGGACCAAGTAGAACTGCAGTCTAGGCTTCTCTTGTTCTGTAACCTTTATGGAAACAGCGCTCCAGGCTTCACTTCTGCAGAGCTGTTGGGTGCCTTGGAGCCCTTAGTCTTTGGGTGAGACCCCAACATAAACTGCTTCTGTTCCTGAGATCCCAAACAATACATAAATGCTATACAAAATATCTTTAATGTTTGTCGGTATAAATCTTTCAGTAGTGTGACACATAGACTGTATAACTGCTGTGGTCACAAACGTACCATCTTGACACAGCATTTGGGCTTGACTAACTCTGTCACTTCTTAAATAGCAAAATGACCCGAACCCCATGTTTCATCACAGGTGAGGGCTGAAGAAGGAGATGGGTGGGACAGGTGCGCAAGTTGGTATGATTGTAGAAAAGGAGTTGATACTTTTTAATCCCAAGAACACAGAGAGTGCTTTTTATTTCCCAGCTCTAGCTCCAAAAGCCTCTCCTCTCTATTGCCAAGTGTGTCTAGGGGGCATATATACATACACACTTACTTCTCTTTCTTTCATTTCATCCCAGGAGGAGGTTGGTTTTGGAAGGAAAGCTTGCTCTTGCGTGGACTTCTCTGCAGTCTCCCTCTGCACCAGAGTCAGCTGGGGCAATGAGACGTTATAGGGCAAAAGTTGGGATCCGGGCTCCTAGAATAATGTGTGCCCTTTGCATCAAGGTGTAGATACTGTTATAGTTCGGCATCCCCTAATCTTTCCTGTGAGGATTCCTTATAGCACGTCTTGCCTTTGGGCTAAGTTTTCTTCCCCTGGGGCTCCCAACGTGCACCTCCAGGAGCAGCCCCTCCATTCCTTTGAGCTGCACAAGGCTCCTTTCTCCTAAGTCAGGGTGCTGAAAAGGATGGCCAACCTCAAGGGATCGGCTTACTTGCCGTGTGAGGCTTTGTGATCCTCCCTTGAGTGTGTACCTCCCCTGTTTCCAAACAGCTCACGAGGAAATCTGCACCACCAACGAAGGGGTCATGTATCGCATTGGGGACCAGTGGGATAAACAGCATGACATGGGCCACATGATGAAGTGCACCTGCGTCGGAAATGGCCGTGGGGAATGGACCTGTGTCGCCTACTCCCAGCTCCGAGGTACGCCCGCCGAACTGTGATAACATCTGAGCCAGCGAAGGATCCAGAGGCTTTTATTCCAAACCCTGACCTCTGCCCAAGGCAGGGGATGAAAAGGCCATGCACTCCGTTAGACTCCCATGTTGGAGGGGGTTCCCATGCCAGGCAGCTCAGGTGAGCCCAGCAGGTCTCAGATTGACACATGACCAGGGTGTAAGTGCTTAGGCTGAGGCAAAAAGACGACCCCACAGGCGAGGACACAAGCGTTTCATCCTCGGATTGATATCCGGAAAAGCAGGGATCCTTTCTGTATGGAAGAGAGGTGTTACTGTTCTAAAAGGAGAAGCGGACAGGTCCAAGTTGAAGGACAGTGAGGTCAGAAGAGGGCCCCCCACTTTGTTCGGCTCTGCTGTTCTTCTAGGCATGCAAATATCTAAGACGAGGGAGATGGTGCTTTAGAAAACAAGAAACCCTTCAGTGGTGCACCTTGGGGGGTTGAGAAGTGAGATTTAAGCTGAATCTGAGTGACTAGAAAGCCCATGTAGCGGGGATGGAGAAACGGAAGAAAACCCCTTCCATGTGGGAGTGTGCCGGTGATGAGGACGTGGTTTAGGAGGGAGCATTGTAACAGTGGAGGCTGCCGAGTAGGAAGGCCACAGGGAAGGCACACGGACCTATCCCCTTGTGCCATCCAGCAAGAAACAGACCCCGAGGAACATTGGCTCCACATCCCTCTGTGTTTTCAGAGCAGAATTAGCATAGATGCATATCGATTTGCTATGTACCTGTGGGAGAGGGCTCCAAAAAGTTCATGAAAAATGGAAAGAAAGCTGAGCCCTGGTGGCACAGCGGCTGTGTGTGGGACTCTGGTCCCCAGGATTGACAATTCAAATCCAGCTGCACCTCTCCAAGAACAAGGCTGGGTTTCCTACTCCCACCAGGGCAGTGATGCAAAAAAAAAAAAAAAGGAAAGAAAACATGATGGATTTCCATCCTCCCCAAACTTCTTGAAGCCCCCTCATGCATGCTCAGACATTTTTACTTAAAAAGCCCATAGATGTCACGTTATTACTCAAAACCAAATATCTCCTCCTGACGCATCCAGAGGCCAAACCACCTTGAGTGCTATATACATGTGCCTTCTTCCCATTTATTACCATGAGCTCAGCCCGAATGGACGTCTTTAAGCAGGACCTTTTCCAAAAGTCTCCTGTGTATTGAATTGAGGGGCCTTTCACAAGACAGTACCACATTCTTCTGACACAGGTGCTTCAACCTCTAACAGTTGGCCATCGATTTTGAGAGGCTTTCTGGTTTTGTTTGTTAATGGCCGTTTTCTGACCGACACAACTGTGAAAAGCTATCTGTTCTTTGCCAGGGGAAATGTTCCCTTTGTGGAAAGAGGGAGTGATTAGTTGGGAGTCACTGCCTGCTTTGAAAAAAAATAAAAAGGATCGTCTTTTGTCTCTTTAAATGTTCTCCATCCTTCCCCTGATGTCCCAAACAGATCAGTGCATCGTTGATGACATCACTTACAATGTGAATGACACCTTCAACAAGCGCCACGAGGAGGGACACATGCTGAACTGCACCTGCTTCGGCCAGGGCAGGGGCAGATGGAAGTGCGACCCCATCGGTGAGCAGCCCCTCCTCCCCCTTGGGATAGGGTTGGACACTAAGCTTTGCTGGCCAGGTTCTTACAAGGAGAACAACTCGCTCTGCGTGTCTCCAGTCAGTTCCAGGCCGATCTGTGGCGCGCAGAGAGCGTTACAAAGCCTTCTTTCTAATCAGGGACCAGCCTAGAATCTTCATAAAGTTTGCCATCTTTTGTGTGCTCACTCATTAATGTAGCAAGCGCCTATTAGATTATCTGTTAATGCTGTGTCTTCCTGAACTTTCAGAAGCACCCTGGTTTCATCGGGCATTCCTTGTAGTTTGTGTTAGGAATATGAAAATCACCTTCAGAATGCAGAAAGCCCTGCCCTCACCAAGGGAATCCTGGTGGTGAATGAGGTGAAGGGTTGGGCTGGTGCTTCAAAGCCACCAGCTCCTCCAAGTGGTGAGGCTGCCTGCTCCCAGAGAGACTGGCAGTCTTGAAAGCCCTGTCCTTCAGCTCTGCTGTGTCCTCTGTGGGTACCGGGAGCCAGAATCAACTCACAACAGCGTGATTGGGCTCTTGGAGATCTTTTTTTTTTTTTTAGGCATCACTGCCCTGGTGGTGGGAGTAGGAGGCTCAGCCTTTGCTCCTGTGAGCGGGAATTGAACCTCCGTCCCAGTGGGTCGCAGTCCCGCGCACAACCACTACGCCACCAGGGCTCAGCCCACTTGGAGATCTTATGTTTTGGGATGTTTAGGGTTTGTTTTTTTTTTTGCGGGTGGGGAGCTACCAATTATGCTGAATTTTGGTGACTAACACAGCACAGGTTTATTTTAGCAGAATAGAGTTCGCTCTTGGGTTCTGAATCTTAAGGAGAGTTCGTGTTATGGAAGAGGAGTTTCCTTTGCTGACTGAGCAATACCAGTGGCAAAGGATGATGCCAGTAAATGCTCTGTTTTTCCTCGCTGCCCTTTATACTAGATTTGAGCAAATAGTGAAGGTTGAGCCTTAAAAAGAGCTGTGCTATCCGCCCTCCCGAGTTTGAGGTCATCCATTAACCGTCTTCTACTGAAAGAAGCAGCCTGGTCACCAAGAAAACAAGTCCTAGCCCCTGATCAGAGCAATTTGCTTGACCCGAGGTTGCCAAACCTGGGGGGAGAAGCCCGAGAGGGTTTCTTAGAAGTGGCTCAGCAGGTCTTCCTAGTGAAAATGTCGTTCATGCCGTTCGATGTGAAATTACCGCCACATTACTAGATACAAATGCAATGCTGGGAAGATTTTATCCCTAACATCAGCATTGAAAACCATCTGCATTTATATGGGCTAGAGAATATCGGATTTAGCCTTCTCTCAAATTCAGTATGTTAAGATTTAGCTCTAGGTTGTACCAGCGGATTCGTGTCTAGAAATGATTCACTGCTTCCTGTCTGAGAAGACTTCCAAAAGCTTGTGGGGGAAATGGAATTAAAAGATAATGGATTGTTATACTATTGGTAAGAGGCCCCAATAAAATGATTTTTAAGGATAAGAAAAATAAAAGATAATGGACCTATTCTGGCAACATTGTAAAGTCCCTTCGTGGGTATAGGTGGACTACAATTTAAATAGTTAGATATATTTTTGGAAAATGATATACTAGCCTTTTTAGAAAACAAAAAATATATCACTTTGAATGAATAGATTTTTCTTAACTACTAATGGCCCTGTCAGGTAAGGAAAATATGTGAATTAAATGCATTTTTCAACTGCGTCTTATTTTGAGGGAGGAGAGATGCAAGCTCTTATTAAACTAAGAAGGAGTGTTTTTGCACACTGCCAACGAAGCAGTCCTGACAGTATAGGACACCCCAAGTGACAGTATAGGACAGGCAAACTGCCCCAGGATGTTTCCCAAGCTGTAATTCCTTCTGGGAGCCAACTATCTCATCTCTCTCCCCCCAGGAGGATACTGGGCTTGAACTGGCCTTACCATTTTCGGCACAGTGCTTTACCCACTGCACCAGCAGGATGCCTATGCCTGCTTTAGCACCCAGAAATCCATTTTGTAGCTTTAAATCTTCACAGCTGCTTATCTGGTTATTTTTCACTTGTGTACCCTGTAGACCAATGCCAGGATTCGGAGTCTCGGACATTTTATCAAATTGGAGACTCCTGGGAGAAGCGCGTGCACGGTGTCAGGTACCAGTGCTACTGCTACGGCCGCGGCATTGGGGAGTGGCATTGTCAGCCTTTGCAGGCCTATCCAGGTATGTCGTTCTGTAGCTGCCAATTGAGAACTGTCCGTACAGGGGGATAAACGGAGCCAGATCATTATTGCCAATACTTCGATCCTTGACTTGGTGTCTCCGGTCTCTCCTGCTTGCTCCTGTCCCTAAGAACCAATCAGGTTTTTTACTAGCCTGGCATTTCTCCCCCCCCAATCAAGGAAAAGTGTTGAAGGTTGGTGAACATGTCGTTTGTTTCTAACACTGAAGAACATTCCATTTGGTTAAACTACTCCGGCTAATTTCATTGTGCCCTCCTCTCCCGACTACAGAACAGACAGAAATCCCACAGGGAGTTCGTATGAGAATCTAGGACTCGGGTTTCATATTAGGGTTCTTACCAGAGACGTTTTTAGAGAAAGTTTCGTGAAACACAACTGAGGGTATGTATGTGTTCCTTCAATGCTGCATCCATTCTAGACCCTTCCTGATCACTGGAATTTTCACTTGTTGGGTCAGTTACATCTGGAACAAAGTACACTGGGCAACAGTTGAGTAAATTGATCTTTTCTCTGCCCCACATAGTGTAAACACCATCAAATGCTTAATGCTGGATTTCTAGAGGCCGATTAACTTTAGACTTACAACTCGTTCTGTATTCAGAAATATTGAGAGAGTCAGAATCTCCCTGGGACAGAAACTACGATTTAGTTACCTCCGTTACCCTCCAAAATATCATAAAAGTGATTTGCTATCACAGAGAACAAACGATAAACCACTTACCAAAGACATTGTGCAGCAAGGTCCTGGCTTTAGAGTTACATGTGAGACTCTTTGTTTCCTCATCTGCAAAATGGGGAGATGATGGTTGATTCTCCCTGAGGTCGTCCCAGCATTAACCAATGTCAGGAGATGATGGTTGATTCTCCCTGAGGTCGTCCCAGCATTAACCAATGTCACAAGCTGTGATCCTCAACACCGACGACCTTCATGCACCCTTTCTATGAATGCTGAGTAGTGGGATCCCTGCCGTGCCTGCTAAAGGTGACTGTGTTTCAGCTGGCTCACGAATAGTTTGGCCTGGCCTTTCAGTGGAATTTCTTGTGTTGTAAACACTTACCATAATGTTTTAAGTGTAAGAATACTTGTCCTAGATTTGACTGCAGAAATACTATACGCTCAGAAAAGTATACACTCTATTTTTCTTTTTTAAAATGATGCAACCAAAGAATTAGAAACTTCTTGTGTAGGCATCACTGCTTGGGTGGGAGTAGGAGACCCAAGCCTTGCACCTGGAGAGCTGTTGCTGGATTTGAACTTCCAACTCTGTAGGCTGCAGTTCCACACACAACCATTACGCCACCGGGGGCCCAGCCCCAAGAATTAGAAACCTCTAATGAAGTTTCTATGTTCATGATTGTGATCTGCATGGCACTGTATTAAAAATTAACTCCTCAGTGACTTAGAGAGATTCTCTTCCCTCCTCCCCCTTAAGACAATGTCAACTGCATGCTACTTGCTGGAAGTCAGTAGATCCACATGCCATAGATGAACTCTGGATGGGAGTCATCCCCCAGTGCTGTCATTTTATATAGCCAAAGCGCCATTTTCACATCGTGGCCCTGGGCTGAGAGGGAATTTGAGGATCAGGAATTGGCATTTGCTCTCAGATACGTGGTCTGGTCACTTATTTGTATACCTGACTTGCTCAATGGGTCACGACCAGCATGTGGGACTTTGAGAGCGGGGGATGAATAGAGAACCACGGGGGACCAATAGTTTTTCTCGCCCTGTCCTGTTTGTTCCTCCTAAAGAGGACTCGAGAGTTGTTCAAACGAACAGAAGATAAGAGGCATTTGGTTTGTCAATAAGCAACCAGGAGAGCCCAGTTCTCGGCAAATTAAATAGAGAAAAAAAGAACTGAGCTGAAAAACTCATAAATGTTTAACTTCTCCAGGGTCACTTTACTGGAAGTCATTCCTTTTGGTCTTGTTTTTAACCTAATTTTAAAAGTATAGACATTGCTTCAAATCTTTGTTTGATCAATATCATTATTAATCGGACCACCTTGATTAAGAGAGGTTAAAATTAAGAGGTATCACAAGCTGAAAACAAAGATTTCATAATGGTTTGTGTTAGCATATGCTAGTGAGATTAATTTTTTAAAGATATACCAATTAAGTCTTATCCAAAGGGGTTATCAAAGATACCAATCTAAATGAAGTGAATGACTTCAGAAAATTCAGCCTTTTTAACCCTTAAATTATACACAGTGTAAGGCAGATTGTATGAAGTGACATCAGGAATGTAAATGACTTCACAAGTGACTGGCACAGTCTCTTCCCTCTTAGGGGAACATTGTGCTAATGGTATGACATCCCTATTGATGTTCAATACAGTTCCCTGAAGATGGGCATCTCACAGCATCAAATTACTGTGCTGGAAAGCCTTTAAGAAAGAATAGAAACCTAAGGAGTGTTGCTTCCTCATTTTTGACTGGGTTAAGATGCAAGTCCAAAAGACAAACAAACTAATACTGAACCAGTTGCTGTCTGGCCCATTTCGACTTATGGTGGACCCCCCACTTGCAGAGTAAAACGTCTCTATACAGTTTTCAAGGCTGTGACCTTTTACAGTGCAGAGGTCCAGGCCTGTGTCCCCAGGCCTGCACGAGATCCTACAGCCAGTTAGTCCTCTGGAGCCTTTGTGCCACCCAGGGATGCATAACGTGCCCGGAAGTCATCTTCTTCTCCTCTTCCCTCCCCAGTGCTCGCTTCTCCCGACGGACATGGGAGCATGATTAGATTTACAAAAGGAGAGGAAAGGTCCTTTGTGTAGACTTTTTCAAAGCTTCATAGGTATTTAATCATTGTCAAGTTTTTTTCTCTCAAAATCCCGATGGACACACTAAATGAGGCATATATCCGGTTTCTCTCTACCTAACGAAATTAGGGTAGGATTTCATAAAAAGGATCAATTTCTTAAAACCTTATGCCCATGACCAGACATAATTTAAAAGACCCTACGTAATATCCCTGCGTAGGTGCTAATTCATGCTTAACACAGCCATAACTCTGCTAAGTTTGATGGAATCTATGTCTTTAAAATACACTTGACATTTGTGAGGAGGCTCAGGGATGGAAGAGATGATTTAAAGAGCGACATGAAATTGATTTCTGCCCACTAAGTAAAGCAAAAACATCTTGCTCTGTTCTGTGCCATAAGTACTGCATTAGAATGGAAAAGTGGGAATGGTATACATGAATTTTGATATTTGTGCAGCTGGAGAAAATGTGTAAGAAAATTTAGATTCAAAGAATATTTCTGTTAGTTTCCTCTCTACTTTGGATTAGTCCCTATGTAGAAATGAGTTTATTATTCTAGAACTTTCAAGTCCACCCAGATAGGCAAGTTATATATTTGTTCTGCTAGAGGAAACTTGGGTTCCAAAGAGAATTTAATAGCTAGGATAACAAATTAGTTTGAAAATCTATGTATTTTTTTTTCCTGAAAGCTCTCAGAAAACTTCAATCTCTTAGTACTCTGATGGTGTGCATAATTAAAAATGTAAAATTTGGCTCTATTTGACAGAAATTCCTGGGAGATTATTTCAAAGAGCTTTATTTTTATTTCTAACAAGTTGGAAGTTTGGTTAATATAAAAAAAAGACAGTGTTTAGATAAAAGACAGTCTTTTGCTCTGCAAGCATGAATTTTCCAGCGATCACATCATTATCCTAAATGGATTCTACACTATGAAGAGATTGGTTCCATGTCTTGTATTTTGCTAAAAAGAAATCCAATTGTGCTTTAAATTACATTGGTAACAATCATGTACATTAGATGTGGAAATATTGGGTTTGCTATATAGTCTAGTATGTCATTTCAGTTAGTAACTGCTTTTGAAAAAGAAGAAATTGACCTCTTAATTGTTTGACTAATCAGTGGTGTCATTTAAAAGTAAACTGTCATTATTGACCCCCAAACTGATAGGATGTTTGCACAGTTGAGAAATGGATAAAGGTCTATAATAATTGCCTTTATCTCTGTGTGTAAAATTTTATCCCACTTAGAATTTTGTCTTAATCTTGCTTTGTGGCCTTTGGAATGCTGTTTCATTCTTAGATTCAGTTTGGGTTTTTTGGGGGGGTGGGGGTGGGGAGTGGACATCACTGCCCTCTGGTGGGAGTGGGAGGCCCAGCCTTGCTTTTGGAGAGCTGCTGCTGGACTTAAACCGCCAAGCCAGTGGGCGGCAGTCCCACGCACAACCACTATGCCACCAGGGTTCAGCCCTTAGATTCAATTTTTGATGAAAGTCTTCACAAATTAGGATTTCCTTGAAAAGAATCTCAATGAGAAAATGAAGTTGTATATTGCATTATTTGTATTAGGGTGGTTTCTTTCTTTTTTTTCATAATTCTTACTTTGAAAATGGAGAAGAGGGCAGGATAAGGAGTATTTTTTAAAAAAAAAATTTTTATTTTGTTTGCTTTACACAAATTCTACTTGCATTTCTCACACAAAGGGCAATCATTCAGCAGCTATAAAAGACTTGCTTTGTTTTCTGATGTCAGTATGTAAACGTGTGGATTAACCCAGATCATTTCTATGATACTTTTGATTTTTGAGAAGTAAGACCGTCTCTGGAGTGGTGGCCATCAGGTGGCAGTGAACAAATGTTCAAGAAAACCAAATCCAACCTTTCTATTTCCAGGCTCCACTGGTCCTGTCCAGGTCATCATCACTGAGGGCCCCAGTCAGCCCAACTCTCACCCCATCCAGTGGAATCCACCAGAATCATCTCATATTACCAAGTACATTCTCAGGTGGAAACCCGTGAGTATCCCGCTCGGGAGACATTGTCTCTAAACTTAACAAACCTGAAGGATGATTTTTGTTTTCTTCTTTTTTTATTCAGCTTTTGAGTCACACTGGATTGCGGCGAGTTGTATTATTCTTGACATATTAATGAAGTTAAACAAGATGTAATGTAAACTAGAAACAAAAGATTAAATAAACAGAAATCCTCTTCTGTGGTCTTGCCCAAAGTCGGTTAGCAACTTCTCATGGGCTGGAGAATGAGTCATGCAGGCAGAGCCGTTGAACTCGGCATGTGATCGTCTTAGGTCCTGATTCACAAAGCACTCTGTTGTCTTTGAATTTACTGACAGGCCAGGGGCTGAGCCCTGGTGGCATAGTGGTTGAGCGCGGGACTGCAGTCCACTGGGATGGAGGTTCAATTCCAGCAGTGGGGCTGGGCCTCCTACTCCCACCACCGGAGAGCAGTGATGCCAAAAAAAAAAAAAGCCCATTGAATTTACTGACAGGCCAGGAACTTGATTTGTATTCCTCTTAAAGCTAAGAGATTACGGTAGACAGATGGCCTATTTTTTTTTAAATCATTTTATTGGGGGCTCATACATGGTTTTTCACAATACATAAACATACTGTGCCAAGCACCCTCACATGTCCACTGCTATTATCGTTCTCCAATCGTCCGCCTTTTCCCTCAAGCCCCTAATATTGTCTTTTCTGTCCCTTCCCCTCATCCCCTGCTCTCTCCTCCCCACCAACCCTCAATACTTTATACATTGTTATTGTTCTGTCATATCTTACACTGCCCAACCTCTCCCCCAACGCACTCCTTTGATGCCCATCCTTCAAATAGGAACTTGACAGGTGGCCTTTTTCTGCTTCCAACAGGAATATATCTATATGATTTATCTATAAAGTTACTGATGTTAATAATTGATTGGGCAAAAAAAGAAGGTGCCCAGTGGTAGGATACTATAACTATAGATATATCAACTTCTATCAATTTCTTTATCTGCAAAGTGGAGCAATGATATATTTGCCTCAGTGGGGCAATGAAGTTTAAGTGGGAAAATGCATATAAAACAGCACAGTGTGTCACATGGTGAGCTCTCAATACATATTCATTATGTTAATAATAACTAACTAATACTTAACATGAACAATGACTATTGGGAAAGCAGGAGAAAGACGAGGCTTTCTATTCCTGTAAAGAGTTAATCTTGTTTAAAGTCTTGTCTTCAAGCAAACAGCCATCGAAGTGAGACTTCAAGCAAATCCTCATGGAAGAAACACAACAGCCTGTGTGATCCAAGGATTAGAAATAATAAAATCCAAGCCCAAAAAGGGAATAGTTCAGAGTTTAAGTTCTGAACACTGGTTTGCATAAGGCTACTGATGATAGTGGAATCCCATAATTCATTTGCAGGGTTCACACACGGATTAAGCCTCTGAAGAATTCCGTTTGGCCGTAGCGAAGGAATGTGAATAGCTTTGTTATCAGACTTCATTGTAAAGTCAGTTATGGCAGTTAGGTTAAAATGTATTATCTTATCCTTTGACCTCCTTTTGGACCCATTGTGAAGTTGTTCCACAATTTAAAAAAAAAAAGAAAAGAAAAGAAAAGAAGGGGAAATACTGTGGGTTGAGTTCTTTGGTGAATCCCCCCGTCCACAGAACAGAGATGTGAATAACCTTGCTAGTGTGCAGTGTGCATTGGAAGTGGATTACTGCAGGTGCAGTTAGAGTAAAATTTAACACCTGATGACTTTGCCTCCCCTTTTACTCATTTTTATTACGTTCTAGTTTTTCATATTTCCTTATGACCTTTTGATTAATGTTTTTCTCTTTTACTTTGTTATTGTTGGTTTTTTGTTCGATTTCGATATATTTTTCTGTGTATGAAATCTAGGATCGATCAAGACATAGATAGTAACTGGATTCATGGTGTCGTAGGGGTACGGCAAGGGATGGAGGGGGAAAGGGAGGTAATGACAGTGAGTACCAGACAGAAGAAAATGTTCTAAAATTGATTGTGGCGATGGTGCTGGAACTCTTTTCATGAGATGGAACTATTGAATTGTGTGAAACGTGAGTTATATGCCCTCAAAACTTATTTCTTCTTAATTAAAAAGTTAGTCTGAGAAATCCGGAGGGGGGGGGGGCACTGAGCCCCGGTAGCATAATGGTTGAGTGTGGGACTGCGGCCCACTGGCTTGGCGGTTCAAATCCAGCAGCAGCTCTCCAGGAGCAAGGCTGGGCCTCCCACTCCCACCAGAGGGCAATGATGCACCCTCCCCCCCACCCCAAAGAAAGAAAGAAATCCAGAGGGGCGGTTCTGCCATGTCCTGTAGTGTTACTCTGAGTTAGAATCGATTCAAAGACGGAGTTTAGCGATTAGTATTTACAAAACCCTGTTACAGGTCCAAGTTCCTGTTTCCCCATGATTCTCCTACAGAGAAAAGTACCTGAGTTGCATCACTTTTCTTTAAATTACATCTCTGAATTGTGGGGGATTAAAAAAGAAGCATTTTCTGTTTTAAATGTTTAGAAAAATACACAAACCCGTTGGAAGGAGGCGACCATTCCTGGCCACTTAAACTCCTATGTCATCAAAGGCCTGAGGCCAGGTGTAATCTATGAGGGGCAGCTCATCAGCGTCCAGACCTACGGCCAAAGAGATGTCACACGCTTTGACTTCACCACCTCCAGCACCAGCTCACCTGTGACCAGTACGTACCCACATCCTTGAGTTGGCCCCAGACTGGCTCTCAGAGACCAGCTCTCTCTTCAGAATGGGCATTCCTTCGTCACCCACCCTCTTCTGAAGATAGTGCTCACCTTCCTGAAAACATTCTGTGGGCGAGGATAGCAAATGTTCTAGATGGCCGAAAGCTCAACCCTCCCCCTTCTTCCTAGGCAACACTGTGACCGGAGAGACAGCACCCTTCTCTCCATATGTGACCACTTCTGAATCTGTGACCGAAATCACCGCCAGCAGCTTTGTGGTCTCGTGGGTCTCGGCTTCAGACACTGTGTCAGGCTTCCGGGTGGAATACGAGCTGAGTGAGGAGGGAGATGAGCCGCAGTACCTGGGTGAGCAATACGTGGTGCCTTGCAGGTGGGAAGGGGGCGGTAAACCTTCCGTGGTGGCAACGTTGCTGGGGAGGTCATGGTGGTTTGGAACAACTTCACGGTTGAGACTGTGTGGACTGCCCAGAGGCCTGGGGAAGGCAGGGAAGTCACCCTTGCTGGAACTCCCATGGGGTTTTGTTGAGCCAGCTCACATTTTCTGGTCCCTGCTGGGAGCATAGCACACCTTTGCCTGGGCTCTGGTCTGTCCATCACCAATGACTTCCTTTATGGAATCAAGGGCCAATTGGATGGATGCAGCAGCCTTGTGTCTTTCTTTTGCCATGGCAGTGGGAGGGAGTAATTTCCTGCCTGCTTTCCAAATCCTAATGGTTAGGAAAACTTTTAAAAGCATCATTAAAATGTAAATCCTGGAAAGTAGTCACAACACATAGCATACAGCTTAATGAATTTTCCTATAAAATAAACACATCTGACCAACACGCGAGTCACGAAACAGACCTCAGGTCTTGTAAACCCAGAGAAGCAGTTCTCCTCTGTCCTGTAGAGTCACTGAGTTGGAAAGTGACACCGTGCCAGGGGGGTTGCCTTGGTTTGGTGTATGGACATAGGGAATCAGAGCCCTGGAGAAACCATGGTTGAGTGCAGAACTGCTAACTGAAAGGTTAGTGTTTCGAACTTAACAGCCACTCTGCTGGAGAAGGAGAGGAAACTCTTGTTCTGTAAAGATTTAGGGGCGGGATGGGGGAAGGCTCTGTTCTGCAGAGGACCAAAGGAATATTTATAGCACCATTTGCAGACCAAACTGGTCAAACATCGAAGTAACTCAATTCTCATGTGATGCCTGGAACTGCTTCTCTTCGGTGAAGCATGAGGTGTTAGCTGGTACTTCAGATGTTGCAGGCCTTACATGGCCTTAGGGTAGGATGTACCCCACCCCTGATTGGAGATCCTGTGGGATAATTTTATTCCATCCTATGCTGGGTCCGAATTCACTTAAAGTCAAGGGTTTGGTCTAAACATAAGAGTTCTAAAAATAATCCTCCTTGGAGGCTGTGGAGTCTTTTGAGAAGCGGACTAATTCTAGTGAGTAATCTTTCCTTTCTATTTCTAAGATCTCCCCAGCACTGCCACTTCGGTGAACATCCCTGACCTGCTCCCTGGCCGGAAGTACATCGTCAACGTCTACCAGATCTCTGAAGAAGGGGAACAGAGTTTGATCCTGTCTACTTCACAGACCACAGGTACGTGTGTGCCTACGTGTTCTCTGAAGACTGGCTTTCCAGGAAACTCCGGTCTTCAAAGGGCTCCTATCTGAGCTCCTCATCTTGCCTGTTCCTTTTTCCTTAGCTCCTGATGCACCTCCCGAACCTTCTGTGGGTCAAGTGAACGATACCTCCATTGTTATCCACTGGAGCCGCCCGCAGGCGCCCATCACAGGTCAGCGCTGCCTCCTCGCCTTTGGATGCCATGTGGATTGTGGTGGGATGGGCAGGAAGGAAACAGATGCTGATGTGTGCACTGACATCACTTACGGTCTCCCCCGGAAGTACTAGACTAGGATAAGGGATGTGTGTGTGTGTCTGTGTGTGTGTGATGTGACTAAAGAATGTGATCCTTTTTAAGTCGGCAGCCCTACAATCCTGTGGTCCATCCCCTTTGAGTCTATTTTACCCTGAAGCCCACACATACACACAGGGCAGGTGATCCCAAATCTCCAAAGGCAGCTCACTGACTTGTGAAACTAGACCTTTCCTTGAAGCAGAGCTGCTCCTGTTACCTGCTGGCTCACGCAGCTAACAGAACATTTCCTGGTCCTGCCTCTTCAACCCAGTGGTCCCTGGGGGACTCAGTCTATTGTGATGCACGGGAGTTTTATTGACTGGATTTTAGGAGTCGCTCTCCAGACCTTCCTCCCAAGTCCGTGTTAGTCTGGAAACACTGCTGAAACCTCAGGGAGAGCCTAGAACAGAGGTTCTCAACCTGTGGGTTTCGACCCCTTTCCCTGGGGTCACCCAATTCGTCACAGTAGCAAAATCACAGTGATGAAGTAGCCATGAAAATAATTTTATGGTTGGGGGTCATCACCACATGAAGAACTATATGAAAGGGCTGTAGCATTAGGAAGGTTGAGAACCCTTGTTCTAGAACATGCAGTTCATGAATGGATTCGGTGGTGGCTGTGCCCTTTATGCGTGGACCACAAATCATTTTCCTTACAGCCTTGTTGTGAGTGTTCTTCCCTGAGAAGGGGTGGACGTGCCTTGTTAGTGAACCTGTTTCACTATAGCTCATTAGTGAGTGCAACTCACTGTTCTTAGAACTGTTCCGTCTTAGAAGAGGAGAAACGAGCACTCGTGGCTCGTTCGTTAATGGAGCTCAAAGAGGGTGCATCAGTTAGCATGAATGTGCTCAGTCAGCACTTATGTAGGATCTTGAATCTCCCGGGCTTCTATTTGTTGTTAAAATGATTTGCTTGGCCATTCTTCTACTTGTCTTTAGTTTCAGAACTGGCAACATGAAGAAGGTCACCCAAACCATTGGGTCTTTACTCATTTGCGAGAGCTGAAGTTAGCTCAAAATGATGAGATCTGTGATTCTTTGAAAAGATTTGTTTTATGAAGTATTATATCTTTATGCCCCCCTTCTTTAATCTGTAGGATACAGGATCGTCTATTCACCATCCATTGAAGGAAGTAGCACAGAACTGAACCTTCCTGAAACAGCCAGTTCTGTCACCCTCAGTGACTTGGAGCCTGGCATTCAGTATAACATCACTATCTATGCAGTGGAAGAAAATCAAGAAAGTACTCCTGTGTTCATCCAACAGGAAACCACTGGAATCCCACGTTCAGGTAGCAAAGAACACATCTGTTATGGATGTAATTGGTCTCCTTGAATTATGCAATGAAAAAAAAGTTGAATGGACAAAAGTTGGGTTAGCTATTATTTAGCAACAGTTCAAAATTTGTTGACTATTCTTTATCTTACCTCTTTAATTTCCCTTTAGGGACAAACCTTCTATTTGTTTATAAGAGTCTTGCTGCCCTCATGTGTTCATGATGGTGCCCTCCAGGGGAGGGCTGGGTGAAAGGATTGTGTACTCAAGGAATGTTGTTTTGTCTGTGTCCACATTTCCTGTGTCTAAGAATCTTCCAGATTACCTGATCACTGCTGACATGCCTCCATGTGAAGTAACTCATCATAATGAGCGAGTGGTCTTCCTGATGAAAAACACTTCACAGGAAAGCATCATTACATTTCCCCAGAGATTTAAGCTAAAGTTTCTCTATTGGTCTTCGGTGTTACAAAATATGTCTGTAAAATGATACATGATGGCATCCTTTCCCAAAGCACCTTTAGGGGCCTTTCCATGAGCACCTTTAGGGGTTCTGATTGCATGGTAATGGTTAAGTGTTGGGCTGCCATCCAGTAGGTCAGGAGTTCAAATCCACCAGCTGCTCTTCAGGAGAAAGACAAGGCTTTCTACTCCCATAAAGAGTTAGAGTCGGGCTGAGCCCCGGTGGCATAATGGTTGTGTGCAGGACTGCGGCACACTGGGTTGGAGGTTCAAATCCAGCAGCGCTCTCCAGGAGCAAGGCTGGACCTCCTATTTCCACCACCAGGCGGGCAGTCATTCTCTCCCCCCCCCCCAAAAAAAAACCACAAAAAACCCAGAAACAAAACAAAACAAAAAAGAGTTATAGTCTTGGAAACTCACAGGAGCAGTTCTACCCTGTCTTCTACGGTCACTGAGTTGGCAGCGACCCCCTTGCAGTGAGTTTGGGTTTTTGGTTGTTGAGACATGGTACTGTGTATGCTGAAAATTCATCCGTTTCCCTATATCTTTTGAGTCCAAACATCAAAGCCGTGTAAATGGAGCTAGAGAAAAGTATGATATGAAGCATGCTCCCTGGTTAAGAGACAAAATGTCATCTTTTCCTGGAATGAAAGACTCTGAATTGGCTAACACATCCAGGACACTGGCTTTTCCAAAATAAGCTTCCGTCAGAATGATGAGTGATGCTCTCTTGTCTGGCAGGTCAAGTGCCCCCTCCCCAGGACCTGCAGTTTGTGGAAGTGACAGACGTGAAGGTCACCATCATGTGGACACCCCCGGCGAGCACGGTGACTGGTTACCGCGTGGAAGTGATCCCCACCAATCTCCCTGGGCAACACGGGCAGCAGCTCCCCATCAGCAGGAACACCTTTGCTGAGGTCACCAACCTGTCCCCTGGGGTCACCTATTACTTCAAAGTCTTCGCGGTGAATCAAGGCAGGGAGAGTAAGCCTGTGATTGCCCAACAGACAACCAGTAAGTTCTACGCACTTTAACCTCTCCATCACATCCTCCACCTTCCCATCCGGCCTGGGATAGATAGGCACCAGGCACCAACCCCTGCATTTGCATCTTGTCCAGCTGTTGCTCCGGTGGCCCCCACTCCACAGACAGCAGAACTTGCTGCATCCCAGCCCTGCCTCGTCTACAAGATCATCGCATCCTCGAATCGGTGGCTGATGTGATTGTAGACGTTGCTTGCTTCCAACTATGGGGCTCATCTTCCAGCTCCACAACAGACACTATGCTCTGGTGGCCCATGGGGTTTTCACTGACTGATTTTCCGAAGACTATTACTGGGCCTTCCTTCCTTCCTACACTGGCTTAGTCCAGAAGTTCTACTCAAACCTGCCCACCAGACGTGATTGTGCTGCTATTGGAAATAGCAGTGGCCTGGCTTTCGGC
Organism: Nesogale talazaci; assembly: GCA_004026705.1. Classification (NCBI taxonomy): domain Eukaryota; kingdom Metazoa; phylum Chordata; class Mammalia; order Afrosoricida; family Tenrecidae; genus Nesogale; species Nesogale talazaci. The sequence goes on along the minus strand of PVJH01002411.1, from coordinate 42,641 downwards.
ATTGAAGCTGCACCGAGCCACCACAGTGGGACAAGCTGACAGTTGGCTGGGGTGGTGTATGTCTACGAAATAGGAAAACACTCAGCTAAGAAGAAAATGTGTAGCAGACAAGTAGCAAAGTGGAGTGTAAAATTAAAGCTGCAGATAGGCCAAGTGGGAACCAATGCATTTCTACAATATACGCAGAAGGGGAAAGCACTAAGAGAATAGTTGAGAATCTAATTTTCCCTGTTTATAGAGATATAAATATATCTCATATAAAAGTTAAATTTGGGGTTCTTAACTTAGCACATTAGAATTGTTCTTGAGTAATAATTGCTCAAATGCTATTTCATTCTCATTTTGACCTTCTTGGGGGTTGGGAGGTAGGTCATATTATTATTCCTATCGGATATGTGACGATATGGGAGCTTGTTGAAAATGTCTGCAACTTGCCTCAGGTCAGAGAGCGAGAACCTGGTGGAACTGGATCTGGGCTTCTCCATTCTTATCCTAGAGTCCATCTTCAGTGTTGCCTCTCTCTGAGCCACGTTTTAAATTCCTGCAGGGAAACTGTGAGGTAGCATTCTCCCAAGGCAAACCTGCTCTTGACATTCTGATCATCCAAAAGGATTAGTGTCTTCGTGGATCTGCATTTCAAAATATTTTAGAATCATTGTCTTAAGCTGAGTCCCCAGGTGGCCCAATAGGTAGATATGGGACTAAGTATCCAAAGCTTCATAGTTCAGACTATCCCCAAGATGTTTGGGGGTGTGGGGTGGAGGGAGGTCTGGGGATCTTCAGAAAAGTCTCAGCCTCGCAGCGCTGTGGATTGCACTTCGACTGCACATTGAAGGAGCCACAAATTGGAAGCAAGCCAATGATAACAAACAACAAATCTGCATCCTATGAAGGCAGCGTTCACTTCTCTGAGCAAAGGTCCCCTCATTCCATAATATGCCTTTCATCCCGATTGGAGCTATTCCCTCTCCTTGGACACTCTTTTCTGTGGGTGTGGGCCTCTTAACCTATTTGGTTCGGAGCAGGGTAAATTTGTTGTTTGTTTATAAGGTTCTTGCTAAAATGTAAGAATGATTTCTCAGGAATGGTGGGAAATTCATCCTGGAAAATTAGACTTTCTAAAGGTTCCTATTCAAGCGAAATGGGTCAGGGAGTTCGCCTGATTGGTGCAGAGTTCTAGCAGAATTCTATGTGGCACTCAATTTCATCGTGGCTCAGTTTTCCTGCTCTTTAACTTTCACTGGGTTTTAACCTGGAGGAGGGAACACTCAGAAAATGGAGTCAAAATTGAGGGTTCCAGTGCCCTAATTATTGATCCTAACAATTCTTGGCATGTTATTTTTTTTATTTCTAGAACTCGATGCTCCCACTAACCTTCAGTTTACCAATGAAACTGACTCAAGTGTCCTGGTGACTTGGATCCCCCCACGGGCGCAGATCAATGGCTACAGGCTGACCTTGGGCCTCACTCGGGGAGGCCAGCCCACCCAGTACAGAGTGGGCCCGTTCGCCCGGCAGTACCCACTGCGAAATCTGCAGCCTGGTACCGAGTACACAGTCAACCTTGTAGCCATGAAAGGCAACCAGCAGAGCCCCCAAGTCACTGGAGTCTTTACTACTCGTAAGTTGACAGTTACCTGGTACTGCTTGGTCATGTTATCTACTCCTGACTAAATTTGTATTCTTCGTGAAAAGCTAACTTGAAACTTCATGTGTGATGGAAAGTTGTGTGTGGCCTCTCAGTGGTTTGTTACCGTACTCAAGATATGCTGGCAGAGCCTGAATAAGGAAGCATGCTATTTAGTTTCGTGAAGAGTTTCTTGAAAGCCAGGCTTATCAATGAAGGAAGCAATGTTTTCTACCTTGTTAAGCTCTTTATGTACTCAGAGGCCAGTACATTGAGCAGTACCATAGATTTAAAGTATCTAGATTTTGGAAAATAAGATCCTGTGTACTAAATGGGTTTCCCCAATCATTGATGAAAGAAATGCTTGCCAGCATGGGTGGTAAGATAGAACAATTCAGGAAGCAGATGACTTTTACCCTTTTTCCTCGTCAGTGGGCTATACTAGAAAAGTTGTCATTGCCTCGGTGGGGGATCTGAGGAATTTTCTGTTCCCTGAAAAGTGGGTGGTAGACCAAATGTGTTTGGGAAATTATGAGTATAAAATCAGCAACTGTGCCTACTTCGTCATAGTTTTGAGCATCAGGTGATAGGCGTGAAGTGTAGACAAAGAGCTTCTATGAATGACTACAAACCAACAGATAAGCCAAGAACTAGGACATGACTTTTATGGCCTGTTGAGGCAAGCTGCAGGGGAAAGCATGTACTTATTTGGTGCACAAAATAGCTCCCTTCCCCCTCCACATATGCAGCTTTCTTAAATGACTCTTTACAGTTCCACAGAGGGAAAAACACTGACAATATTTTTTGGTCATGTCATTCCTTTTACCCAATATTTTTAAGAAAGTGATCTTTAATCTCATACACAGCCTTAGTAAAGGTCTGTATTTACAAACAGCCTCCTGTTGTGTTCATTCACATTTACATTACCAAGAGTTATGAGACCTCGCATTTCTAGCAGAGCATTATTTGTTATTTTGAACTCCACATTTGGAATTCCAGAGAGGCCTAATAGAAACACTTTTGTTCAGCTTATACAGCAACTATAAACTAAAGCTTGTCATTTTCCAAAAATGCTCATCAAATCTCACACTTGATTAACATAAAAGAACATGTAAAAAGGCATTCAGCACGTGAATACAATGTAGCTGGTAAACTGAGATTCATGGGGATGTTAAAAATGAATTTCCTTTCTTTTGTAAGAAGTCATAATTTATTGAAAAAATGATTCTTCTTAAATTTGCTATTTGTAGTTTGTCAATGAAAGCTTTTCTTAAGTTTGTTGAAACTAATTTTTAATCAGAGGCAAATAAAACGTGCCTTTAATTTCTAAGAAAGTTTACATGGAAAACTTGCAATTTTAGGTACTTTAGTATTAAGATATTCTAAAAGCCTATTAATATGAGACCAATGTCTGTATATTTTTTTATAAAAATGTATTTCTTATATATGCCCATCACTGCATTATAATGGAGATTTCAGTAAGTGTAACCTTTTAGTGGGTGTAAGATTTTACCAAAACATAGAGTTATATAGTTGTTGGGTTTCTTTTAAATACCTTAACATAGAACAAGAACTCCTGGTAGCACAGTAGGTTAAGCGACAGCTAACCTCGAGATTTGCAGTTCAAACCCACCAGCCTGTCTATGGGAGAAAGATGAGGCTGTTGGCTCCTCTCAAGATTGACTGATTGGGAAAGGCTAGGATACAGTTCTGCTCTGTCTTGGGGGGGGTCACTAAGAATGTCAATCAACTCCATGTCAGTGGTTTTCATGGAAGACCTCTTCTATGTAGTCTTTGTTGTTGAGTAACAGAAGTAAAAAAAAAAAAAACCAAACTATTGATGCTAATAATAGAAAAGGATGAAGCCAGGTTCATTGTAGACATTGTAATGTTGAATATGCTATTTTATACTGTAGAAAATATGCCTATAAAACTATAAATACCTTGGAATTAGAGTGATGATCCTCAAAATTTGTTTTACCAGGTTAAAGTTAACACGCTGCCTTGCACAGTCTATTTTCAAAAAGAGATGTGTTGTTTGACTCTGGAAAGAATGATTAAGGAAACGGCTCAACCAAGCTGAGCTTTAAACGAACTGACATATTCAGGGAGTTCTATAACTTCATTTTAGCTTCCAGTCCTCCTTTAGGTTACAAACATCAGGAGAGCCTGCATGTTTTTCAATCGTTTTAAGTTTCTGTCACTTTTTACTGCCTTACCAGACTGGATTCTGGGAATAACCTTTCCGACTTTTATAACCTGTGCTAAATTCTTCAGAGCCCAGGGAATTGGGAAGAGGAACAGGAGGGAGATCATATCTGAGGAAAATCCAGCTTACTACTTTATAAATGAGGCTGATTGTATTCTTCTAACTGCCAGACCGTCTTCACCTAGCCTGGGCTGCCAGAAGCCATAGCTCATACTTACAGTCACATCCTTGGTTTGACATCCGTGTGTGGGCTTGTGGTTTGGAGATTTTCCTGTAATGGTCTTCCCAGGCAGAGAACGTCATCTGAAATTTGCTAAGTCTAGCTGGTTGGTTCAAGCAATAGAACATAACCAGTGTTAAAGCCTTGAGCAGCTGAGGAAAATATGATTTATAAAAAGGTTGTGGCTTCCACACATGTTGGACAGAGGAGTTCATTGCTCCCTGTATTGTTGCTGTGAGACATTAGCATAGCCACACAGGCATAGTATGGACATTTGGGCAAAGCAGCCCGGTGGGTGCTGCATAACTTTGAAACACTAGGCAGGCACCCCCAGTCCCCCTCCTCTCCCCTTGCAAACATCCTTGAAACAACAACAGCCTTGAAACAACAAAAGCAGCTCCTTAAGCCAGTAGATCTTTAATTCTGTCCTTAGAACATTTCAAAGTGACCCATACACGTTTGCTTTATGCCCCCGTCTGCACAGAATGTGAAAAAGACAAAATAATGCACATTGAAATGCAGACTAAAAATCCTGGAGGAGTGGCCATCCTGCATCTGAATTCCCACATTGGGGAGGGGAAAATTGTCCGGAGCTGAATGGACACCCGAGTCTTACTGTTTTCAAAAATCTCAGTCCGTATCACTCGGGAGGGTCAGGCGCGTGCCCGCTCCGCGTCACACGTCAGGAGGAGGGTGTGTAAATAAGTCGTCGTTAGGAGGGTAGAGAAATTCATGTAGAGAAATCATAGTACTGTTCGGAGGTGACCACACCTACTGCCGTCCAGTCAACTCCAGCTCACAGTGACATCGAGACAGGGCTTCCAAGCCTGTCCGTCAAGATGGGAACAAAAAGCCTAATCTTCCCACAGAGCGGCTGGTGTTTTCAAACTGCCAACCTCACTACAATGCAGTCCCAGGCTTTCTGGATAGCACCATCGGACCCTTGTGATATTTTTCTCATTCTGGTGCCAGAATGCCAAATTTCTGAATTATTATCACTTATTCTACATGAATAATCATATATGTAGGGAATGAATCTTCATAATTATAATGTCATTGGGGGCAGATGTTTAGCTGTAGTGTGGCATCTCTCACCCTAATGAAAAATAAGTGGCCAATTCATGTGAACTAATTCATCATAAAGCTATTTTTAGACCGCCATGTATAATTTGACCTCTACCTCTTGTTCTCAAATTAGCGATTAAGCAATGAATGCTAATCACTGTGTGGTGACCAGGCTCTGTCTTCTTAATGGGTTTTGCTGCTAAAGATGAAAGTAAATATTGTCAGTTCCCAACCACAATTAAAAGACGTAAGTCATAGAATCAAAGAAATGAAAAGGAATCCCCTCAGATGTCATGCAGGCCCTTTGTGAGCCGGCAGCACCCATATTACTTGTGAGGGTGTTAGAACTGCAGAATGCTTACCCTCACCTTAAATAAACAAAGCAAACTAAGCCAGTTGCTTTCAAGTCAATGCCAGCTCATGGTTGCACAGTGGTTAACCTCTGGCCTGTTAATGGAAAGGTTGGCGGTTCAAATCTATCAACTACTCTACTGGAGAAAGATGCAACAGTGTGCTTCTGTCGAGCTTTCCAGCTTGGGAAAGCCAGTAAAGCAGTTTACTCTGCCCTGTAAGGGTCACTGTAGGTCAGACGAAACTCAACAACATGGGCGAGGTTCTGTTAGCTCAATGGGTATCCATGCCGACGGCTCTCCAGGCACCTAACGGGGAGCGCTGAACCCAGAGACTCATGTCCCCACTTGCATCTCCAGACCCAGTTCCTAACTTTTGACCAGGTCTCCAGATGACAGGTGTGGCTCATCCGGGGGAGAGAAACCCTCATGGACTCTCAGCTCTGACCCAGTGAAAGAGATCCAGCGATTACATTGATTCTTCAGACAAGTACTTGTTTTCTACATTCTGTGCCATTGTCTGTGAGCCCAAAGTTTGAACACCTTCATTCTGTTTCCCAGTGCAGCCTCAAGGCTCGATCCCACATTACACCACAGAGGTGACTGAGACGACCATTGTGCTTACCTGGATGCCTGCACCCAGGATTGGTTTTAAGGTAAATGGGAGGTGTTTGAAAGCTGTTCTGCTGTGGACTCGGGTCCCTCCATGTGATAGGAGATGGATGCTCCGGAACCAGCGTGCTTGAGTTTGCTGCATCCTTTGTTTTAGGCCTCTCTGCCCCCAGGTTGTGCAGAGACAGGACTCCCACTTCAGTGAATGACTGCAAGGAGGACGTGAGGCAGTAGCTGTGAATGTGCTTTGCCAAGGATAAGACTTGAGTAGGGGCCTTTCAGGTTTCATTGTTATCTTCTTTGCTCTAGCCTCTTCCCTGAGGAAATCACAGAATCACACTTGAAAATATGGGAGAAAGACATTTGCTAGGTTCTTCCTAATGGCTATCAACAAGTTCACCAAGAAACCCCGTGGGGAAACCAAGTAAACTCAGAAACATTTAAAAATCACATTTCCATCTAATCGGTTTCATCTCGACTTGTTCAAATCCCCGTGTGGTGAATCTGTGTGGTGACATTTACGTTTGAGGTCTCCCACTTGATGTCTTGGCTCGTGTTCCTCAGAGTACTACCCTAGGAGAAGTTGATGAGTGAGAAGGCATAGATGCTGCCTCTCCAGGGTGCAGTAGAGCACCGATGAAACACACAACTTTCCTCTAGCTCTTTGGTGCATCTTTCACCCCACTAGCATGACCCCAATTCTACCTTACAAATCAGATTAGACCAGAGCACGCACACTGCTACAGACAAGAGCCTGCAACACAGGGAATCCAGGACAGCTTAAGCCCCCCAGGGTCAACAATAAGAGTAAAGAGAGCAGGAGGATGAGGAGAGGGGAGGGGAACAACGGGGAATTGATCACAAAGTTCACTCTAGAACTCCCTCTACGGGGACAGACAAACAATAGAAAAGTGGGTGAGGGGTGAAGGAGGACGATGTAAGATGAAAATAATAATCTGTGACTTATCAAGGGTTCGTGAGGGAGGGTGGGTGAGAGGGAGGAGGAAGAAATGAGCTGATAGCAGAGGCTCAGTGGGAAGAGAATGCTTTGAAAATGATGAGGGCAGCATATATGCAGATGTGCTTGACACACTGGATGAATGTATGGATTGTGATAAGAGACCTAAGGGCTCCCAATAAAAGTACTTAATGATAGTTTAAAAAAGAATGCTGCCTCTCTTTGGCATTCAGAGTGCAGGAGAAGGAAATCTTTATCGTGACTAGAAATCAAGACAAAATCTTTGTGATCGTTGCCAAAAATGGACACCAAAGGACACTTCCTGCTTGAGATATGCTAAAGGCTCCATTGATAATTAAGATATTTTAATATAGCAAAGTCCTCTTGAAGATTGTCCCTATACCATTTAAACTGCTGTTAGAACAGCCTCCTTCTGACCTTCAGAAGCTTTAAAAGGATGCTTCTGGAGTGCCCTGACAATGTAATGTTAGGAAGGTTTTTAGAATCTTAACATAATTTACAATTATGGATGCATTCCTTTTAATTCTTTTGTCATGCATCACCTTCTAGTTGAAGCTATGAAGACATTTCTTTAAAAGGAACTTCTTTCCCGTACAAAGTGCTGGAGGGGCTGGTGCCTCTAAATGGCAACAAAAAATGGAATCAGATGTGAATAACTAATTGAAAGACCGAGCTAGGGGATTTCTTCTAGCACAGAAGCAAATAGAAATGAACCGCCGGGTGGTCCGCGCGCCCCGCTGTGCTTCCAGTGTGCACCACGAGATGATTTCTCAAGTAAAATTGCGTGCAATGTGATTTCTCTGGAACCAAGTCACGTGCAACTTTGGAATCGGCCAGGCCCCCACCCAGTCCCCTAGCACTGGGCGCTTTCAGCTATGGTCAGGGCCTGCTCTCATTGCACAGAAGGGATCCGCTGTGCTGTCCCTGTGATAGGCCCATTCTGTACAGCCGGCAACCACCATCTCTCAGCCGGAACTTCGCTCTGGAATATTTTCCATCGGTGTTTCTTTTCCCCTCCTCCTTCTAGCTGGGAGTACGGCCGAGCCTGGGAGGGGAAGCTCCCCGCGAGGTGACCTCTGAGTCAGGAAGCATTGTGGTGTCTGGCCTGACCCCCGGCGTGGAGTACACCTACAGCATCTCCGTCCTGCGAGATGGGAAAGAGGGGGAAACGCCCATTGTCAACACAGTCGTGACGCGTAAGGACCACCCCGCCCCCCACCCGGCTTTCTTTCGAGCCACCACCTTTCCAAATGGTCTATTTGATACCACGGTCCCTTTTTTGACGTAGCGTAACAGCTCCGGTCCTTGTTTATCCTTCTTCTAGTTCTATTTCTAAGCGGAAGCAGTGGGGTGGCCCCCTGCTGTGTATTGCGGGCACCAGAAGTCCTCTTCTGCTGCCCTGGCGATCTTAGACCTCTGATAACCCAGACAGAAAGACGTGCCATCGCCTTGCAGGCGCGCTCACTGTAAAGCACTCTCGGTCGGAACATCCGTCTTCACGGTGCTCCCTGACAGAACACCGCCTCGGTATCGTGGCCGATGCTGCAAAGTTCAAACAAAGAGACGTGGAAAGGAGCGGAGGACTTCGCAGAATAAATGCATCAAGGCCTTGTGTTCTCTGTAAAGATGAATTTCATTTTTCTTCTTTCTGCCCAGCATTGTCTCCGCCAACCAACTTGCACCTGGAGGCAAACCCCGACAACGGAGTCCTCACGGTCTCCTGGGAGAGGAGCACCACGCCAGGTAAGTGCCCCGCAGAGCCAGGGCCGCCTCGCGGAGCAAGCATGTGCAAGTGCTTCCCAAGGCAAGAGATTTTCCTTAGGAGAAACCCAGGTCAAGGTTATAGATACGCAACTCTTCAAAAAAAAAAAACACTTCTTTTTAAAATGCTGTGTGCATCATCAAGACATATTTAGAGAGTTTCAAACTATGCTTGTCATAGTTTAAAGTCAAAGGAAGTGAGGGATCCTGTGTTCAAAGGGAGGAGACAGAAGCTAACCAAGCTATAGGGAGAAGCAGGGGAGACCCCCCATTTTGAAAGGTACCTTTTACTCAGTGACATTCAGCACCCTCAAACAAATTCTTCTGCTGTGAGCTCCTCTCATACATTGTAAGTTTTTTCCGTGAGGTTTCACAAAATTTTTTTTTATGTGCTGTACCTAGATGGTGGGGGGAGAGGGGGATGGGGAGAGAAGCTTTCCCCCCACCCTTCCCCGCCCCACCTCCTCTGAGGTGAAGAGAAAAGCCAGCTTAGAGCAGAGGAAGAAGATGGTATTTAGAGGCAGGAAAGACTTTGGTGGCAACTTTTATGTTCTGGAACTCTCTTTACACTGAGGATAATGATACTCCCCACACAAGGTCTATGTGACTGGGACCCTGGGGTGGCAGTAGAAAAACCAAACACATTGCCATGAGTCCAGTTGGACTCTAGGGAGCCTCCGTCGGTATTAAGTCCTCTCCCTGTTTCCTCCTGGAGTCTCCAGGCCACACGTGTTCTGGGTGGTCACTCTCCTCTTGCTGTTTCCCGTAGACATTTCTGGTTACAGAATCACCGCCACTCCCACCAACGGCCAGCAGGGGTATTCTTTGGAAGAAGTGGTCCACGAAGATCAAAGTTCCTGGACGTTTGACAACCTGAACCCGGGCCTAGAGTACAATGTCAGTGTTTACACCATCAAAGATAACAAGGAAAGTGCCCCTATCTCTGATACCATCACCCCAGGTAATGGAAAAATAAGCCCTGATCCTCCCCTTGGTCGTTTTGATAAGAGCAGGGATTAACAACTTAATCCTCCACTCTTTGAGGAGGTCTGATATACTTAGAGTTTAAGGCTGATCTCCTAAACACAGCTTTCCAAAAGCCTGGATTTCTGACCACCGATGTGGAGAAATGCTTCCACTTCACGCCACTTGCTGCCTGTGCTTCCCAGGCTGCAATCTGCTGCCGGGGCTGTGGGACAAACTGACAAAGCACTGTGGGACAAAGCACTCTGACAGGAAGTCAGTACTGCCCGCTCACATGGAAATTCTACTAAAACGTGTCATGTGTGCACACAATACTGACGGGCTCACAGTGATGTGGTAAATGCACCCTACTCGCACATCCATGCCTGGTTTTACCACTCTTGTTCCTGGGCAGCAGCTCTCTACAGAAGAGCATTTGCTTGTCTCCATAGGTGAGCCTTGAAATAACTCTAGCACTTGGGTGGCATAGACAGTCTTCACCTGGTGGTTTCAAACCTTTCTTTTTAACAACTGGGAGGAGGAAAGCCACAGGGTGACCTTCTTGGGGATTGAAAGACCACCCTGAAGAGACCTATCCAGAGATGAGCGTGCTCTGAAGGAAGCACATAGCAGAGTGGGTTTCCATGGCACTCTTGGGTAGGATGCGTTAACTAAGACTGCTTAGTTAACTCTGATTATGAATTGAACAAAACATTAGCAGTAGTTTGCGGGCCAACCTCTCCCCAGCCTGAATATATTTCTGAAAGGTACATTTTGCCCCATACATTCATAATGCCTAGCATCATGATCATGATACTGTGATGTTTTTCTATGAAACTAAAAAATTTTTGAAGAACATCAACAAAAAATCCCCCATCAGACTATTTTTTAAAACCTTTTCCATGCAAGCTGTATTTTCCTACTAAAAATCTAGGTTTTTTTAAGGACACTCAAAAGTGGAGATATACCGTCGGAGTTCGGGGGATGGTCTGGACGCTTCTAACCAGGCCTTTGCCTTTAAGAACTTGAAAAGTTCAGGCAGTGTTACGGAGGCCCTTCTCAGAATGCAAGAAGATCCCTCAGCGACTCTTGTAACCTGTTGTTACTGGAAGCAAACTGTTCCTGGTGCCTAAGATGTCTTGTTTTGGGTTGTTTGAAAGAGAGTGCAAATTACCATCATTGCTTTAAAAGTCCATCTGTGTTACTACTTATAACCTGATATACACTGCTTTTATTCCCCTCCCCTCTGTTTTGCTTCTGTTTTCCTTTCGCCCACTCCACCCCCACCCCTCTTTGCTCTGTAACTCAATAGAAGTGCCCCAACTCACTGACCTAAGCTTTGTTGATATAACCGATTCAAGCATCGGCCTGAGGTGGACCCCGCTAAACTCTTCCACCATTATTGGGTACCGCATCACAGTAGTTGCGGCAGGAGAAGGTATCCCCATTTTTGAAGATTTTGTGGACTCCTCAGTAGGATACTACACAGTGACAGGGCTGGAGCCGGGCATTGACTATGACATCAGCGTCATCACTCTCATTAATGGCGCAGAGAGTGCCCCTACTACACTGACACAGCAAACGGGTGAATTTTGAAAACTTCTGTGTTTGAGACATGGATAGTGTTGCATGCTGCCCACCAGTTACTCTGGTTAAACTGGATGTTTCCTGGGAGAACCCAACTGTTTGCCAAAGATGAGGGTGAGGAGGCACCTGTGCATGCTGCTGATGAATGGGTGGCCATGTGCAAATGGCCCTAAGTGCACTTCAGATCAACCACTTTGAGTAGAAACTTTTAGATAACGGATCAACTTGACATAAGATGGCAACAGTCATTAAATTGGCAGACCTCAAGTATTTTCAGTATCTTCCATTCATCTTAAATTGTATCAGGAGTGCCAGTTAACAGTAAGAAGAAATATGATTCCAGAATGTACCCTTGTGTCCTTCCTGCTCCCTTTTAATGAGCTGTGCCAAGATCCTTCTTTGTGGCGGACGGAAGCCTATCGAGACTTAGATAGAGGGGGTGGAGGTTGTCCTGAGGCAAGAGACAACTCAGCTTTGGAGTTTCATTGCCAATCAGCCTTATGATAAGAAACACCTCTTTAACCACGGTCTGGGGGTAAGCATGCAGCATTATAAAGGTTCTCTGCCCTGCATGGTAAGAAACATGCCGAGAACCAATTTGCATGAACCCATTGCATTCGGGAGTAGAAATCCCTAAATGAAATTGTAGCTATCCCAGTAGCTGTAGCTCTACTACCTCAGGGGAAACATAGGACCAGCCTGTCTTCTTGTGTGCATGTGTTTGTTTGGAAAGTAGCATTCTGTTTCTCTTTGCTGTGTGGCAACTTAAGCCTCTCCAGCCTTGGGTGAAAATCGTCTTGGCAATGTACTTGCGATTGACAATGTACTTGCCTTTACCATATTGGAAACTAGCTGTAAATTCCTATTTTAAAACCGATAAAGGATGGCAGGAAGGTTAAAGGGGCCTAACAGTACTGTGCGTGGTGCTGACTTTGTAACAGTAGTGGACTGTGGCGTAGATTAGAGTTCGATCATTTGCATGATCCATGACTCTTCTTCTCATGCATGACATACCGATTTTAACTTTCCAGTTATGCTTGTTAGCTTTCGTTTTTGAAATGACATTGACTCTTGCCTCCCTTCTCATTCGCACCAGCCATCCCACCTCCCACTGACTTGAAATTCACCAACATCGGCCCAGACACCATTCGCGTCACCTGGACCCCACCGTCCTCGATCGAGCTGACCAACTTCCTGGTGCGCTACTCTCCTGTGAAGAACGAGGACGATGTTGCGGAGTTGTCCATCTCCCCCTCAGACAATGCAGTGGTCTTAACAAGTAAGCCGTCAAATACATCTGTTCATTGGCTGTAAAGCAGGGCGAAAGGAACCTTGGGCGGTGCTGGGGACTGGGCGTTGGGCTGTAAGCTACAAGGTGGACAGTTCAAACGCACATTCTCATGGGAGCAAGAGGAGGCTGCGGCTCCTGAAAAGAAAGTCCCTGAAGTACAGGGGTGGGGACCTTTTTCTGCTAGGTGCCATTTGGATATTTATAGCATCATTTGTGGGCCAGGCTGCTCAAACATGTAATAAGCTCACCCTTCCTGTGATGGCATGAGTCCTGGTGGTGTAGGGGTTATGCTGCACTTCAATCTGCACAGTCAGCAGTTCAAAACCACCAGCTGCTTCTTGAGAGAAGATGAGACTTTCTACTCCCGTAAAAAGTTACAGTCTCAGAAACATCCAGGGCAGTTCTATCCTGTCCTTTAGAGTCCCAGTGAGTCAGTGATTAAAACTAAAGTTTATCATGAGCTTGGTGGTTCAAATCCAGCGGCGGCCCTCAGGAGCAGGAGTTCCTACGACCACCAGAGGGCAGTGGTGCCCCCCCCCCAAAAAAAAAAGAAAAGAAAAGAAGACGCTCCCCCATGAGGGACATTGACACCAATGTCCCTGACGCCGACTCCAACACAGTGGGGGAAGCAAGGGCCTCAAACAGATTGCCCGTTGTACAAACGGTCCCAGACTAGGCGATGTTTCATTGCTAAGCCTGCGTCCCTGTGAGTCCAAACTGACTTGGACAGCATCGAGCAAACCAAGTCACATTTTGAAAGATGCCACACTTAGGGCTTTGGTAGTAACTTTGTTATCTACACCATGTAAAAAAGAAAATCAGTGATGAAAATAAGCCATAGTGAAGTTCAATGGACTTCCAATCCAGCTTCTAAAGACACACAGAAAAAGAAGTGAATGTCAAAAGACATACTGTGACGAATGGTTAGTGAGAGAAAATTAAATCAAGGTTTGGATTTTATTATGCCACCGCATCTCTTTTATTTTTTTAAGTGTCCACAGGTAATCTGTGTACCATTGGAACACTTAGACTTTAATTTCTTGGGATGGATCTAGGTGTTGTTTTGAAAAAAGAGCCAGAAGGATCCCTTGTACTTCAGAAAGAATCCATTAACAGAATTTCTCAGAAGGCTACGGAAGCAAAAACCACTCACATTAAAAAGCAAGAACAGTAATTTATGGAAATTGTCTCTGTCTAGTTCCTACCCTTTCGGGCACTGTTTATGAAGGAAGTAACTTTCCCACAACAAAGTGCCATGTTTCACATGAGTGTTGCTTCCAGTTTCTCTCACTGAACTCTCTTGAGCAGGGGTCCTCAAACTTTTTTAACAGCGTGCCAGTTCACTGTCCCTCAGTACATTGGAGGACCAGACTATAGTTAAAAAAAAAACAAAACTCTGAACAAATTCATTGTGGGCCTGGGATGAGCCAGCTGCTAAGCAGGACAGTAGTGGCAACAACATTTATCTGGCCTGCTGAATGTTTTTGCTCCCGGTTTCTCTCACTGTACTATCTATATATGTTTCTGAAAATCGAGTCAGGTGCAGTCAGGTCTAGTCATAAAGTGTGACAGGTGAAAGGACTTTGAGATGATGGTGGGCAAGGCAGCCCCTTAATCACCTGATTGCAGAGTGCCTGGAGGTCCAGGTGAGCAGGCGAATGACTGGGCACCTGATGGTTTCATCAGTCCCTATCGTCCCGGGAGTGTTTTGCTTGTTCCTGGTTGCATGTGTGAGGTTAACAGAAGTCCCACTTGCCTCTCTCAGATCTCCTGCCTGGAACGGAATATTTAATCAGTGTCTCCAGCGTCTATGAAGTACATGAGAGCACACCTCTTAAAGGAAGACAGAAGACAGGTGAGTCATGACGGTGATGTACTTCTCCGGCAGCTTTAGCGGACCAAGTTAAAAGAACAAAGAGACATGCGATTTCTTCTCCCCAAAATGCAGCTTTGGGTTTCCAGGTGGCGTTACTACTTTTTGATCGCTGGTCTCAAAACATAAAAGATAGCTTCCTCAACTGTTGAGATTCTCCTCTCTGCTTCCAGAGGGAACAAATGATAGGCCCAAGGTGTTGTCTTGAGTTTTTAAAAAAATATCTCCCAGGCTGAGCCCTGGTGGCGTAGTGGTTGTGCGCGGGACTGCGGCCCAACTGGGATGGAGGTTCAATTCCGGCTCCCAGGAGCAAAGGCTGGGCCTCCTACTCCTACCACCTGAGGGCAGTGATGCCTAAAATTTAAATATATATATATATATATATATATATATATCTCCCAAAGAATACCTCATATCCCTTTTAAGTGATAGTGGACCGGCGTTCTCCTTCTGGATGATTGACCCAGCCCTGTCCTGGCCATTGCAGTATTTCCCCCCTCGACTAAGCTACGTGTTTATCCTCACCCCCATCTCTCTCTCTCTTTTTTTTAATTTGATGAAATATGCATGTAGTATATCAAGGAAGTTGAATCAGGATCATAACTATGCTGTCCTTTTAAAAACGTGACTTTTCTTTTGAAGGCTGTGTGGCTTAGTGTATTTGTTCATTTATTTACAACCCACCTGCTTCTCGCGGGGGGTTGTGAGGTCTTGGTTTGGTTGAGCACATGGTGGGCTAGAATAAATGGACCTTCTGACACAGTGGAAACTTGTTTTCAGTCCCACAGATGCTAAGTGCTTTGACTTTGAGGTTAATGCTGAATTTCTGTTAATTTTCCTGCCATGTAATAAATTCTTAATTCATTGGGAATTTTCTGCCCTCCGTTTGTTCAGAGTAAGGTCTGACTTTATGTTCCTGACCTTCATGTCTGGCATAGTCACGCTTCTTTTGGCTCATCCATTCTTTCTTGAGGGAGTACATCATACCTTGAGAGGTACATTGACAGGATTGGAATCCAGAAGAATAGGGGCAAAGTTCTAAATTCCCAGACTATTTTAAATACCTAGCTTCAAATGTAATGCAGAAACATACTATAGTAGTGCATATAAATTACATAGACTGCTGTACTTAGGAAAAGAAAACACCAAGAATGCTTGCCTCAGCCATGAACCGAGTTAATGAGTGATTCTGAAATGTTATGTCGCTTAGGAGCAACATATCATCACCAGGTGTTAAAAGAAATAAAAAAAGAACCGAAACATTCTGTGGATGCTATTGATCCCTTCACTCTTTTTCACGCCCTCACCCTGGTGATGTCTTTCTCCTTCTTGCCATCTCCTCCCGCCCTCATGGGAACACACAGGTCTTGATTCCCCAACCGGCATTGACTTTTCTGATATCACTGCCAACTCCTTCACGGTCCACTGGATGTCTCCGAGAGCCACCATCACGGGTTACAAGATCCGCCATTATCCCGAGCACACTAGCGGAAGACCTCGGGAAGATCGGGTGCCGCCCTCCCGCAACTCCATCACCCTCACCAACCTCCAGCCGGGCACAGAGTACGTGGTCAGCATCACTGCTCTCTCTGGCAGAGAAGAAAGCCCCCGGTTGGTTGGCCAACAATCAACAGGTACCTAACTTGTTTTCTCATCCGCAAGGCCACTCAGGGGTCTTTGCCGTTCAAGAAGACTCCCTTCTGAAATATCTTTGTGTGGACAAGTCCACCTCTCCTAGCATAGCATGGACAGGGGCATGGAGCAGACGTCAGGGACTAGGTGGAGGAATTCGCCCCTCTTAGACTGTTGTAAGGAAGCTAGTTCCTTTATCTGAAGAAGTTTCTCACCCGATGCAAATATTTACATATTTCTCATAACTGATGTTCCATTCAAAAGGCTGTGTTGAAACAGTTTCTTAAAAATGAGTACGGTAAAACCAAAGAACCCTGGAAACTGTGTCAGGCAGAAAGTGGCAAGTTGAAGGGGAAAGCAGCCCTTCAAGAAGTTGAAAATAACCATTGTATCACAAATCGAATGATGTGTTCACCTTTACTTGGAATTGTTCATTGTTTTTAATTCTGCTAACGGTGGCCAATCATCACATAATTAAGTGAAAGGGTCAGAAAGGCCAGACTCTGGCAAGTGAAGATTTGGGGAGTTACCGATATGAAAATATCCTCCTGTGCTTTGTAGTTTCTGATGTGCCGAGGGACCTGAAAGTCATTGCCACAACCCCCAACAGCTTGCTGCTCAGCTGGGATGCTCCTGCCGTCACAGTGCGGTATTACAGGATCAGCTACGGAGAAACAGGTGAGTGGGCAAGATGCCATTGCCCCTCTGTTCAAGTCAAAGTCGGTTGGGAGTTGGTAACCTGAGACTCCTGTCCCCGCCATGGAAATGTAATGATATCACCTTGGCCAGTTCCCCTCAGGACAGTGTCATCTTTGCTAAGAATTTGCATAATGTAGGCTGGTGGTAAAATCAAGTAGGGCAGTGGTGAAGCAGTCAGCTGCTAAACAGAAGGCTGGCAGTTCAAACCCACCAGCCATTCAGTGGAGAGGGCTGTAGCCGTCGGCTTCTATAAAGATGTGCAGCCGTGGGAAAGCTTTGGGGCGTTTCTACTCACTCCTCAAGGGTCACTAAGCTTCCACTCATTGGCCAGGGCTTTAAAGGGAAAGTGAAGATAAAAGTCATCCTTTGCGTCATACAACGAGGACTTCCCTGTGGTTAGTGCCCTTGCTGCCAACCCAAAGGTTGGTGGTTCGAGACTACCCAGAAGTGTCTCAGACTTGCCTAGCATTGTACTTCTAAAGTGTCACAGCTAGGAAACATTCTATGGAGCACAACCTTACTCGGTTACTCATGGGGTCATGATGAGGTGTCAAAATGGATTCCTCGGTCATGGCATTGCTTCAAAGAACACAATAAAGAAGCAAACGAGCAGCCCTGGTGCCGTAGTTCTCACCCCTTGGACGGCTTTGAAACCAGCAGTCTCTCTGCAGGAGAAAAACAAGGTTTTCCACTCCCGTGGAAAGCCACAGCCTGGGAACCCCACCGGGGGCAGTTAGACTCTCTCCCACAGGGTTGCACTGAGTAAGAATTGACGTGGTGGTTTTGCGTCTGAGTGTTCTCTTGCGAGGGTGGAACTGAAGAAGACATCATTTCCATGAAGTTCAATCTGCTCGTATCACCAGGGGTGCAGTGATCGCTCATTTTTTCACGTGTACGTACTTCATACAAACAAAAACATTAAGAGCAAGCAATCAAAAACCTAAGAGACAAAATATGCGATCCCAGGCTTGCCGGCTAACCTCCCGTTTCCCTCTAATATTGATGTATAACTCATTGACGTGTTCATGTTGACATGTGAAAATGGTATTCACTTCAACTTCCTGGTCATTTTTTCACATACTTTCGCAGGTTTGCCGCCTGCTTGAATACACCCACCTCTCTGTTCGGGTTCTAGGAATAGCAGTCTTTCCAAAGGTTGTCAGTAACCAGACTTGACTCTCCAGCTGTTCTTCATCCATTCAGTCCTTTAGGTAGCAGCATTACCTCTCACACTCTACCGACCCCATCTTCTCTAGGAGGAACTAGCCCCGCTCAAGAATTCACAGTGCCTGGGAGCAAGTCCACAGCCACCATCACCGGCCTGAAGCCTGGAGTCGACTACACCATCACCTTATACGCTGTCACAGGCCGTGGCGACAGCCCAGGGAGCAGCAAGCCTGTTTCCATTCGTTACCGAACAGGTACCGACACCTCCTTTGGGATGACACAGGCCCATTTCTTCCGGGAGAGTTGTCATGTTCTGCCAAGGGGTTTTCCTCATGTGGAATTGGATTGCTTTCGAATAAAACAAAGCAACCTCTCCTACAAACTGAGGTTGCAGCCGGCTATAAAAAGGAAGCACTACCAAGGCAGGAATGTGTGTCTGTTTTGTGGATTGATGTTTTATTCCATGGGTCAGCCACAGGCATGGGGCGTGGAGAGGGTTCATGCTCAGGAAATAGTTGCTGAATGAATGAATGAACTAGGAAGTTTGAGGACATACACATCTACCTGGAATGTAACAGCTGCCTTGTGAAGGAATACAACGGCTATCTAGCATTGTACCTCCAGACCTTCCAAAGCCGCCTTTGTGCTCCTTCAAAAAGAAGCTTTCGGAAGGGACATTTGTAGGAGCTGGCCATTCAGAGATGGCTCAGTGAGGGAGGGAGAGCCCTGTTCACACCACCGGGGGTTCACTGGTTTCTCTTGGCTTTTCCATGTAGAAATAGACAAGCCATCCCAGATGCAAGTGACTGACGTTAAGGACAACAGCATAAGTGTCAGGTGGCTGCCTTCCAGTTCTCCTGTAACCGGTTACAGAGTGACCGCCACTCCCCAAAATGCCCAAGGACCATCAAAAACCCAAACCACAGGCCCAGGTAAGCCCAGGCAGCATCTCCTGTCCAGCATGATCAACAAAATAGGAAGGTGCGATAATCTTTTGAGAATAATCAATCGCCTTGTCATAAGCCATGGGTGTTTCATATCAGTAAGGCAGCATTTCCCCAGTTTTGAATTCAGGGTTCAAGACCATTGCCAACCTGTTTCACAAGAAACATTTAATGATAAGCACATATCTGTTTTTAGATGCACACCGATCTATCTATCTAAATGCCCAGACTCATTAAATTCATCTTTATGATTTTTTGTGACACACATATACCTTGATGAGTGTGGCGTGACATTTTCTGATGCCTTTAGCTCTGCTGTTTTTATACAGTTCTTATGAAACTGAACTCTCAAGACACTGTCTCTGAAATTAGGTTAAGTTTCCCTTTTCAAGAATAGGACCAATTGCTTAAGATGGCATGGTAGAAAATTTGAGAGTTTAGTTTTCGGTGCAATACTATGCCAATGTTACCATCTCTGTGAAAAGGGACATATTTTTCCAAGAGGAAATAGATACCTCATTCTTCCCTGGTTTCATGCTAAGTCTGCAAAGACTTCTGATCATTGCAGGATGCCACCCATTGACTATCCGATTTCAAGAGTCATTTGAATGACTTCTTTCATGTTATTGTGGATGACATGGATATTAAGTTTGATTTTTTTTACCCCCTTTGCAGATCAAACAGAAATGACCATCGAGGGCCTGCAGCCCACAGTGGAGTATTTGGTTAGTGTCTTCGCTCAGAATCAAAACGAGGAGAGTCAGCCTTTGGTTCAGACGGCTGTCACCAGTACGTAACCTATGCTCCTTTTTCACTTTCTGCATCCAGTTTTGTCTCTAGGTAGCTGAATGTGGTTTGCTGTTGTACCTAAGTAAAACCAACCAACTTAAACAAATTCGTACCCTTACTGGAGCCTTGAGCAAGCATTTTCCTTCTAGTCAATAAACTTAGAGGGAAAGAGGCTATGGAACAACTAGACTTTATTGCTATGCTTTGATTTTCTTTTGCTCCAATGGCCTCCGCAAATTCCTATTTGCCTATAGCAAATATATGGAATATTTTGCTATGACCTCATTTTCTATAACTGGATGGTAAAGTGGATTGAAATGTTCCTCAATTCATTGTACTTATAGTTGGACTATTCTGAGGATGACAGTGACATTTGGACTGGTATTTAATGCAAATACCTAGCTAGAGGGAACAGTGGAGAGGAGCTTAAGAAAGATTGGAACACTCAGACTTCACACTGAAAAACCAACTTTATTGATTCTATTGAATCTTGATCAAAAGGGGAAAATGAAATTTCACTCTTGCAGAAATCCAGACTTCCTAGAGACATCAAGGGTAGCCAGCACCCCCAAACTACTCCCCTGAGATGATCTTAAAGCCAGAACATTAAAATACCCCAAATTGCCTTGAAATCAAACAGCTGTTCTGAGGTGCAGCTGGGAGGGTTCTAGGTCCCAGTCACTTTGCACAGTGGATGAAGGGCCGCCTGTCCCAGGCCTTCCTCACAGGGGTTGGGTGTGAGTGTGGCATCCTCCCCGCCATGAGTTCAGTTCATCCTGTGAGGGGTCTTTCTCTTTTTTGCTGACTATTCTATTTTACCAAGCATGATGCTCTTCTTCAGTGACTGGTCTCTCCTGATCAGTGTCCAAAGGATGTGAGATCAAGTGTCCCCATCCTCAGTTCTAAGGAGCATTCTGGCTGTACATATTTTAAGACCAAAATTATCTGTTCTTCTGACAGACCAAGCGACTATCGGTCTTCTTCGCCAACCCCATAATTCAAATACTGTGTAATACAGCATTTTCCCCAGGCGTCCTTCTTTGTTCCCTGTGTTTCACATGCAGAGGAGGCAAAGGGGGAATACCGTAGCTTGGGTTAGGCTCATCTTAGTCCTGGTCTCTTTAAAGTGATCAGTTTGGCACATTTGGCCATTGTGGCAGTTTAGTTTAATTACTAATAAAAGATCTACCTGCTGAACCCCAGTGGTGCAGTGGTTGAGTGCGGGACTGTGGCCCACAGGGCTGACAGTTCAAATCCAGCAGCAGCTGCCAGGAGCAAGACTGGGCTTCCTACTCCCACTAGGGCAGTGATGCAAAAAAAAAAAAAAAGACCTACCTTGAGCATTATGTCCTTTAAAAGCAGTGGTTCTCAACTTTGGCGATCAAATGACCCTTTCACAAGGGTCGTCCCATTCATAACAGTAGCAAAGGACAGTGATGAAGAAACAATGCAAATAACTTTATGATTGGGGGTGGTCACCACAACATGAGGAACTGTATTAAAGGGCTGTGACACATCGGAGGTTGAGAAGCACTGTTTTAAAGGAGCATTTCATGGGATCAAATTGATCGCAGCTCTTATAGGAAGCGGCTTAGTAGGAAGGGAACAATTCAGAAAAGGAGAGTATGGGTGATTGCATAACTCAAAGAACTGTCAGCCTCACTGAGTTATGCAAGTAGGAATGGTTGAATTGGTGTATTTCTGCTATGAGTCATTTTCCAGCTCCAAAAACATTAAAATAATTTTAACAAGAGGAAAGTAAACTTTACCACTTCCAGGCTATGGAAAACCTCGGTCTAAGAAACTAACAACACATTGCAAAAAGTAATGATTGGAAGAGATCTGAAAATCAATTTAAATGAATCACCACTGAGTGTGCATCTCGTGCATGTCTATGTTTTAATAAGTGATGCAACATGACATGTTTTCTGAGATCATTTTAAGAAAGTATGAGTCATTTTGCCTTGGATGGGGTTGATTGGGATTTGATCCACCAAAGAAAATGATACCTGCTTTGCATGTGATAAAAATGCTTATTTCACAACTTGCTTTTCACATAACTTCTTACCATTAATTTGCCTAACAGGCATTGATCGCCCTAGAGGACTGGCATTCACTGATGTGGATGTCGATTCCATCAAAATTGCTTGGGAAAGCCCACAGGGGCACGTTTCTAAGTACAGGGTGACCTACTCAAGCCCTGAGGATGGAATCCATGAGCTCTCCCCTGCACCTGACGGTGAAGAAGAGACTGCAGAGCTGCACGGCCTCAGGCCGGGTTCTGAGTACACAGTCAGTGTGGTTGCCTTGCACGATGATATGGAGAGCCAACCCCTGATGGGAACCCAGTCCACAGGTATCTCGTGACTCGCACCACCATGGGAACAGCGGCTGTAGGCTCAATGAGTGAGCTACACTTTATCGGGCTACTGATTCCTGTCCAGCCCCCCAAACCAACCAAACCCCCGCGCCACCTAGTTGGTGCCTAACTATAGCGATCCCATAGGACAGAGCAGCACCTCCCCAGGAAGTTTCTGGCTGTCATCTTTATGGAAGCAGCGGACACATCTGTGTGTGATGGTGCAGCTGGTCACTTCCGGTTAGTAGCTGCCTATTCAACGACAACAGCGATCCCAGGCCTCCTGGGTTCCTGTTGAAGCCACTGCCGTCAAGTCCGTTCCCACGCAGAGCTGTCCTAGAGGACAGAGGAGAGCTGCCCCTTGAGGCCATACACAGCCTCACCTTTGGCTGTGGACAGGCTAACAGATGTCAACCTTCCTGCTAGCTGCCTGGAGCTTAACATGCGGCACCACCAAGGCTCCTGGATTCCAGTCTAAGAGGAGGTGGAAGAAAAAACCTCTTCTTAGCAAAGACCTTATCTAAAGAGAATGGGCGTAAGCAATGATGTGTTTGGGAGATATTTAGGTGAACGGTACCAGGAAGGGAAGCGGGGTGGGTCAATAAAGAAGTAAGACACCACGGGCGGATGGGCCGAGGAAACTCCAGTTGTGGATTGCTCCCTAAGCTGTGACTTTGTAGACTACTGACTGCTGACAAAGGCCAGGCAGTAGGCATCGTAATTCTCCCTCTAAAAGAGGAACCCTAACGGGGGCATTTCAGAGCCACAGGATTCTGGGACCACCTGGGGTAAGAGCTAACCTCTGCAGGCGGATTGTGTAATTTGCTTAAAAGCTTAGGAATCAGACACGTGAGAGCAGCTGACAGGGCAAATGCTTTCCATGCTATTAGCTCCTCTTCTACTTTGTTTCTGA
This sequence comes from Nesogale talazaci, assembly GCA_004026705.1. Taxonomy (NCBI): domain Eukaryota; kingdom Metazoa; phylum Chordata; class Mammalia; order Afrosoricida; family Tenrecidae; genus Nesogale; species Nesogale talazaci. Next base: position 19,601 of record PVJH01002411.1, on the reverse strand, counting down.
AGCAGAGTGGAACGCTAAAGACTGTCCTGGTGACATCATAAACCCTGGAGGTGACCCCCCTGTCTCATTGCTCTTGGCTTCTCTTCTCTGCTTCTTTTGTCAGCTGATCTTCTTAGGCTGCACCACAAGAGAGTCCTGCACATTCAGTAGCAATACCTGCCTTGAGTCCCAACAAAAAGACAGCTAAAGCATCCTGCTATCTTTTATGGAGGGACCACGTTTGCCATGCAAAGATAACTTATCTAGAAAGTGGGTTCGTGTCCAAATGAAAAACTAATCTAATGCTAGTAAAACAATGTGACTTCCTGTGGTCTTGTTTTCAGAAAAAGTCATAAATCTAAAGCTCTTTCGAATCCTGGTGCTTATTCAAACAATTTCCAGTGATTCTGAGAATCAGTGATACAGAAATTTTTTTTTCCCCCAGCGAACTTTTGATTCCATTTGCTTCTCCTGTCACATCTTCTGGTAGTAATGGACCAGGGTGTACACCTGACCAAACAAGCATATTCTGTTCTACTTCTTTGAACTCACTTTGTTTCCCTTTGCTCATTTCCTGTAAGATAACCTCTAACCAATGACCCTCCCGACAGCCATTCCTGCACCAACCGACCTGAAGTTCACACAGGTGACACCCACGAGTCTGAGTGCCCAGTGGGTAGCGCCCGATGTTCATCTCACCGGATATCGAGTGAGAGTGACTCCCAAAGAGAAGACTGGACCGATGAAAGAAATCAACCTTTCTCCTGACAGCACCTCTGTGGTCGTATCAGGACTAATGGTAAGAAGTGACTTCATTCCATCCGAGTAAAGAATAGGGATTGACACACCACGTGTATTGCTGTTAGTGGCCACTGAGTTGGCTCCAGTGCATGGCACCCCAAGTACAACAGAATGGAAGGTTGCCCCATCTCGTGGTATCCCCACAGTTGTTAGTATGCTGAACCCATTGGTGTCCCCACAGGGTATTGTGGGTGCCCTGTACCCTACAGGCCTATCGCCAGCGCAATATTGGGCAACATTCTGTTGAGAACCTGAGGATTTTCACTCGTTTTCAAAAAGTAGACCACCAAGCCTTTCACCTTAGTCTGAAAAGTCTGTTGAAACAGGTGACCCTGCTGATATTTGAAATTTGAAATGACCCGGTGTCATTGTTTCCACCATCATAGCCATGTGTAGGTTATCGCAATGCAACAAACTGGTATACACTTTACAGCAGCGGTTCTCAACCTTTGGGTCTCAACCCCCTTAGGAGTCGAATGATCCTTTTCCAGGGGCCACCTAAGACCATCGGAAACCACATAAATTTCTTACAATATATAATTGCATGCTGTTTTGTGGTTGATCCCTATGCTTTCATTTTGTCCAAGTTGTAACTATGAGAATACATCCTGCATATCAGATATCTACATTACAATTCATAACGCTAACAAAATTACAGTTAGGAAGTAGCAGCAAAAATAATTTTCGGGTTGGGGATCACCATAACATGGGGAACTGTGTTAGAGGGTTGCAGCCTTAGGAAGGTTGAGAACCACTGCTTTAGAAAGTAGTGGGAATGCATTAGAAACCCATGAAAGCCAGAACCTGTGTAAGGGAGAAACCTGTCAGAGAAGCAAAACTCAAATATTTCCAACCATAGGGAATCCAAAGTTCTTGCAAAGTTCTTTAAACATGTTCTTTATTTCAAAACACAGTGTGTGTGCATGGGAGGGGATTGGTTTATATATCTGTACACTGAATGCATCAATTTACCACTTACCGCATTACCCTGGTTACTTCCAAATGGAAGATGTTTTGATTTGTGCCACCTTGACTCTCCCCTCTGTAAAAGATTTTTAACCCTTTTCAATGTGAATGCAGAAAATTAACCAGAACCCTCAGGGATTGATGTGTAAGACTTGTTCAGGAGAAAATGAAAGAAGGCAGGATCTAGAGTTTAACAAAGCAGTCTCTCTTTGCTGCTCTAGGACTGGAAAAAGTGATGATAAAAAAGTGATGATGAAAAAGCCATTCAGATCATAAAAATTGGCAAATACAAGTTGCTCTCTTTTTCATCACCTTAAGTATTTGAGCTATGCTTTCCCTGGCTTTAACCACTCAATTTTTTTAAATGTATTTCATGTAGGCAGTAGAGGTGTTGAATGCAGGTGTTTGCACTGTTACAGGTTTCTCTATCTTCCCACTCCCCTTCTTTTATAACCACTGTTTTTATCTAATGCAGAAGGGAAAATTCTCGTGTAATAAAGGATCCCTTTGCTAAAGCTTCCCATGATTTTATTTCTAGGTGGCCACCAATTATGAAGTCAGTGTTTATGCTCTTAAGGACACTCTGACAAGCAGACCAGCTCAAGGAGTCGTCACTACCTTGGAGAGTACGTAATCCCAGAGTTTTGTATCAATTGGCTTTTCTATAGACAAGCGTTGGGAAAGGATCGATGCTTTTCCAGCTCACTGAAGTAACAGTTGAATGATCTGCTGTTTGGAAGTTGGCATAATCCCCCTTCCCTCATTCCCCCTCATTTTGACTCATGGCTGTTCATCTCTTCTCTTCGAGAAGGCGGTCTGTCCATCCTGCTGCTGCCATGTTAGAATATAGGCATCGAGAACTAACACCCAGTTCCTGCTCTGCTTTGTGTCCATCAAATTAAGGTTGGCTAGGATACACTGGCTTCTGACATGTCTTAAAAGTGTGGTAAATATTGGAACAAATCCATGCTAGGGGCTAGTTTTTTGCCATCTGAAGAACCCACTCAGAAGTCATAGGAAGTGTGAAGTAGGATGGTATTGTATTTGTGGCTAGAAGAGCTATGAGGCCATGCTTCCATAACAATAATAGTAAGGCAGTATGTTAAGGTCATTGCTGGAAGGCCTTATGATTGTAGTTCCGCCCACACGTGATTGGACATTACCATAAATTGATCATTTTGTCTTAACATGTGGAGCTAGTAGGCACCATGGAGTCAGACCTGGAGACGACTGGTAATGGAAAGAAACTTAGATTCTTTAGAGAAAGGGGTGTGATGTGTGAATGTTTTGCTGTTTCCTAAGCACTGGTGCCCTTTCTCTCTGGATGTCACAGGACAAAACCTGCACATTATTACACAAGATTTTTTGGCAAATCATGGAGCTGGTGCATCATAAGGGAAACATTTTACAATATCAAATCTTCACCTTTCTGAGCCAAGCAGGTACTAACCTGGGTATCTGGTCCTGTGCAGATGTCAGCCCTCCACGACGGGCCCGAGTGACAGACACAACTGAGACCACCATCACCATAAACTGGCGAACCAAGACTGAGACCATCACTGGCTTCCAGGTCAATGCCGTTCCAGCCGGTGGCCAGACTCCCATCCAGAGAACCATCAGTCCAGACATCCGAAGCTACACCATCACAGGTTGGGGCGACTCTACACCGACATAAACTAGATTCACTATGCTCACTTAAACGGGCTAACTAAATTGACTTTTCATTTGTGTGATTGTCCATTTGTGTTTTTGTAATGACATTACCACATCATACCTCCCTCAAAAAAGAGAAAAAATCCCAACCCCATTGTTGTCTAACTCAGAAATCCTCCTGGACAGAATGGGAGTGTCTTATAAGGCTTCCAAAACTGTAATCTGAAGACTTTATAACCAAAACCTTCTTCGGTTTAAACACTTCTTTCAGCCATTGTCTTCATCAGTATGTATAATTTGTTTTTTTGAGTTCATTTCTCAGTAACAGTTCACATCCACATCACACAGTAATTTCTTGTTTACCTGTGTACCATTGATGTGGTCTACATAAACATAGAATGAGAGAGGAGCCAGGAAAAGTGTCAAGGAGTTTGAAAATTGCCCTCATTGAGCAAGAACAGATCAAAGACATCTCTTCTCAAATCCCAGGTCTGCAGCCCGGCACTGATTACAAGATCTACCTGTACACGCTGAATGACAACTCCAGGAGCTCGCCCGTGGTCATTGATGCCTCCACTGGTAATTTCACTTTCTCCATAAGAAACAAACACCGTGGGTACCTGTGGGCAGTCACAGGAACTCCGGAAATGGACAGAAAGCAGATGCGAACATTCCCAAGGGCTGTTAGGAGGGCCAGGAAAAAAAGGGGGGAGTAAGCTTACTTGATGAACCATTTTCTTAGAGATTTAATGTTTGCCTTTTTTCCCCTTTTGCATTGATTCCAGCCATCGATGCACCATCTAACCTGCATTTCCTGGCCACCACACCCAATTCCCTACTGGTGTCATGGCAACCACCTCGTGCCAAGATTACGGGGTACATCATCAAGTACGAGAAGCCTGGATCCCCTCCCAGAGAAGTGACCCCTCGGCCTCGGCCTGGTGACACGGAGGCTACGATCACTGGTATGGCTCCTTTCCCCCTGCCCCATTCCCTACGGTACACCATGTCTGCCACACCTCTGACTGTGTCTTTCCTGCTATGCCACATGAACAAGAAGCCATAGTTCTGAGAATGCTGAAGAACCAGCTCTGTCTAGGAGCAGCAGGGCCCTCGGAAGGGAATCATGTGTGAAGATACGGTCATTTCAAGGTGGCCATGATGACTTCCTTAGCCTCCTGCTGGTTGAAAGCTTGTCTCTTTATATATCTCTTGGTTCGGTGCTGGAAGATTTTTGAGACACAAACCAGTTAATGTTGACCCTGTCACCACTCTTCTCTCCCTGTGTTGTTGTAGCTGTTAGGTGCTGAGGAAATGATTCCAACCTGGAGTGACCCCCTATGTCTCCCGGGCCATCATGGCCCACCAACTTCATAACTGTGGCTAGGAAATGACCCGTGGTTCTGGCCATGGTGTCAGCTCATCTCTTTGAAGGGGCTTTCTCCTTCTTTAGCCGACCCTCTACCAAACACGAGCTTCCTCTCTAGGGACAGGTCTCTCCTGGGCATATGTCCAAAGGATATAAGACATATGCAAGTATGTCACTCTAGGACACACTGTGACTGTCCTTCCCAGACAGATCTGTTTGCTCTTCAAAGCAAATGCCTTGTCCTCTAACACTGCGATCCGCAGCTATTTAGTCTTCTGTGGTCCTCTATCTGTCCATAGACACCCGACAATAGCATGACTTGGGTCAGGTTCCCCCCCCACCCAACTTCTCAAAGTTCTATCTTTGCTTCTTGGCATTTTCAAGAGACCTTTGGCCATAGATTTGCTGCAGGACCGCATTTAATCTTCCCGACTGCTGCTTCCATGGATCTTCATTTGTGAATCCAAGCAAAGTGAGACCCTCAACAAGTTCAATCCTTGACAACACTATTCATTCAGACGAGGAATTCGGGTCTGTCTGGGGAAGAGTTGAATTGGGTAGTTCAGCCCTGACCACGTGCAGAGAGGGCACCTCTCCTGCCCGGCCACATACCTTGAGTTCCGTTGAGCCTGCCTGCCTTTGAAGGATGTGTGTTTCTTGGACCCAAGTAGATTCACGCATACACTCTGCAGTGATCGTTCCCAAATGTGTATTTCACTGGAAGTGTACAGTGCTGATGAATTCAAAAAGACCGGTAAGACCACATGCTAAATGAATAGCCTCAAAAATTAGCATAAAGGTGTTTATCCACATGTCAGGGAAGTAAAGTGCGTACTTTGCTACACAGCCATTGTATGAAGAGCAGTTGGGCCTTTCATTGAAGAGGAGAAAAAAAGTAATAGCACGCTTACCTCAGGTCCATGGCCAAGTGGAGGCTTCTCGGATCCCAGCACACTCTGCCGAGGAGACCGAGTTGCTGAATTATCCCAAGCATCAAGCACAATGGCTCTGTCCTTCCCTCAGGTCTGGAACCAGGAACCGAGTACACAGTCTATATCATTGCCCTGAAAAACAACCAGAAGAGTGAGCCGCTGATCGGGAGGAAAACGACAGGTAAGAGCGTACCTTGCTCCCAGTTATTAAGGAGGAAGGCAACACAGGACTCGTGTCAAATGATATGAGGTGGCAGTGTGACAACTCTGAGTTTTAGTGCATTTCTCATAGGATTAGTTTGGGGGGGAGGGGGGTTGTATGTTTGTTTCCCTAACAGCTTAATATCTACACTGCATTCTTTGGTAAAAGACTGCAGTGTTTGGACTTGGTTTGTTTGTACGACCATCAGTCGGTAGAAAGCCTTCTTATTCACCTTTAAACAACTCAAAGCTGATAGAAAATTGAAAAGTGGACAGGTTGCACCAGCTCTTCTCTGCTTTCTTTTGGCTGTAAATTAAAAAATAATTAAGTAGAGAGAGAAATCTTTCCCCTCTGTCTTTAGTAGGTTTCTAAAATGTGAAACTAGATAGCATGCTATTCTTTCATCCAGTTTCAGTTCATTTTATTGTTTGTTTGTTTAGTTTTTAGTTTTGGGGGCATCACTGCTCTCCGGTGGTGGGAGTAGGAGGCCCAACCCCACTGCTGGAATTGAACCTCTGTCCCAGTGGGCCGCAGTCCCGCACACAACCACTATGCCACCGGGGCTCAGCCCCTTCAGTTCATTTTAAAGAAAGCAATCCATTTCTGGGGCCAGGAGAGCTGCAGAAATAAGCATGTGTGTTTTTTGTTTCCCCCCTTTTTTTAACCATTTTGAAAGCATGACAAACTGCTGAGTCAAATCTCTGGACATCTCAGACTCCAGACACGAGTGTGCTTCACCTGAGGCTCTGACTCTTACCATGAGCTTCACAGGTGGCAAGAAAGGAATGGAGGGATAGGAAGAAGAGACCGGAAAAGATTTGTTTTGTTTTTTGCTTTTGTGAGAAGCTTATGTGGTGCCCTGCAGCTCAAAGCTTTGGGGGTATGATACATTCATACTAACACTTTTTCTTTCTAAACTATGAAGAAAACTTTGAAAAAAATTATAAAGATTTCTTTCTAGGGGAAAAAAAAAGTGTTTTTGTGATCTGGGAACTGCTAATTGGCCAGGGGCTTTGCTCCAATTGATAAATGATGGTTGTGACTTGAATTGATGATGATGAATGCTGCTACTTCTGGGAGCTTAATGCGCTTTGCTTTTTTGGCTCTAACCTTCCTTGGCTAGATGAGCTTCCCCAACTGGTAACCCTTCCACACCCCAGTCATCTTGGACCAGAGATCTTGGATGTTCCCTCCACAGTTCAAAAGACCCCTTTCATCACCAATCCTGAGTATGTCAATGGAAATGGTATTCAGCTTCCTGGCAGTTCCAGTCAGCAGCCCAGTGTTGGGCAGCAAACGATCGTTGAAGAGTATGGTTCTAGGCGGACCACACCACCCACCACGGCCACCCCTGTTGGGTGGCCAAGACCATACCCGCCGAACGTAGGTGAGATCCGAATCACTCACGTGCCCCGGGGAGACTCAGACCCCCCATGCGTTCTGGGACTCAATCCAAATCTTCCACAGGACAAGAAGCTCTCTCGCAGACAACCATCTCTTGGACCCCATTCCAGGAAAGCTCTGAGTATATCATTTCCTGTCATCCAATTGGCACTGACGAAGAAACCTTACAGGTAACTACTTTTTCTCTTCTGATGGGGCCCAGGTAGGCTGGTTTGCTGATGCCAGTGGGACGCTAGTGAATCATAGATGCGCTTCTGGGATCTTTTGGGAAGGCATGGCATGCTGAAGCCTTGGTGTTTGCTTTGCTTTCATATTAATTTCATCTTGGTTAAACTTTGGGACATGCCCCTGCGTGGGCTTCCTTAGTGAAGCAAACAGAGTCATTTCTCTTGTTCTCACCCATCGGAGGCTCTGTCAGGGTATGGACAAAGCAGTGAGGTGGGGTGGGGGTGGGGGGGGGAAGGAATATTCTGCCTGAATTTCTGTGCCTGTGAGGAAGGTTAGAACACCATCCTATTAGCTTGTCTTTGAAGAATCCCTTCTCCATATCATCTAAGGGGAAAGAATGTAAGGGAAGCTGTGCGTGTGTGCCAGCTTTGGGCATCTGATCCCAAGCATCTCCCCTTGTCATTTACCTTGGTAGTCTCAAGTGATTATTGTTATGTTTGCATTGTGAGAGTGTGACACTATGTTGGAAACTGACCTTGCCGTGGGCGAGTTCTAAGTTTGAAAGTAAGGCTTACACTCGCTGGGGCTTATTGTCCCTAAGGGTAGCATGAATGCCTTCAAGGATGGCTTGTAGCGCCGTGTCTCCACTTAGTGAAGGGCACCTTGCTCAGGCTTCTGGTGGACTTCCCCTGGTCTGTTGCTGCAGTGGAGATAAGAGGAGACCTCCCAATAACTATGTGGCACCTGAAGTAGAATTCTGGGTGGCAGAATATGGCAGGTAGAGAAGGGGTCCACACACCCTCAGTCCATGCTCCTTCTCAGTTGGTTGGATCCCCTAGACCCTTTTTATCCATCTCATCAAGATGGAGACACCTCAAGAACTAGTGCGAAGAGACGAGGGTGTCCATGTCTGGTCCTCATGATCATGTGTCTCCCTCCACCTTCACTGTATCAATCACTGCAGTTCCGAGTTCCTGGCACTTCAACTAGTGCCACTCTGACGGGCCTCACCCGAGGGGTCACCTACACCATCATCGTGGAGGCTGTGAAAAACCATCAGAGGCACAAGGTCCGGGAGGAGGTCGTGACTGTGGGCAACTCTGGTATGTGAACCCCCCTGGTTTTCCAACGTCGGCTTCTCCTTGGGCCATGCCAGACCTGACTTTCCTGGCTACCTGTTCCTTTGCTGCCATTGTCTTTTCCCTTTGGGAACCCACTGTACACATCCACATGAAGGAGATGAGCGACTTTCCATTCTCACCTTTTAATTTAACTGGGGTCCGAGGACCTTGTCAACATGCACAGGGACATAGAATCCCAAGTAGCCACATAGCAGGACTCTGGAAAGGAACCTCAACTAGTTTTTAGGTTGATGCTTCCAAGTCCTGGCTGATATGTGTCAGAGCTGACACGGGGATGGCAATGTTCCTGGTCTCCTTCTCTGCGGTCTCTTATCGCACAAGACTGCTGTCTTCGAGTGATTTTGAACCATTTGAATCTGGTTGACTGAGGCAAGGGAAGTCCCTGTTGGTAGGGCTTTTGGAATACCTGCCCTTTTATTCTTAATAGAAAACACGACTCACAGAGCCCGTTTCTGTTCCCCAAAGCTCCCTGATTCCTTTACTGTTGCAAGGGTTTCCTTCCCCCTTGATAGGGTGTAAGTTGAATACTTCAACAGAGGTTCCATGGTCTTTGATTTGCAAGTCCTTTGAAGCTAGCAACAAGGAAAAGGAGGCAGGATTCCACAAAACCCTCCGACTGGAGGGTTTTCCATTTCATGTGAAGAGATGTGTGTGTTCCCCTGGCCTCCGAGAAAGGATAGAGCCAGTTCTTTAATGTCAGCCTCCTTGCTCAAGTGTAAATTCCTCTGACGCAGGCCGTTGATTAGTTACTGGCAGGGAAAAGGACAATTCATTGTGGACTGCTGGCATTGCATATATGCAATAATGCCTGGTGTGGCTTTAGGAAACTCGATGCCACATGAAAAACATTTTCAAGAGCACTTTTTCACATCGACTTCATCTGGCTTTTAGAGGGCTCCTGTTTTTTCCTTTTTCCCAATTGAGTCTCCCTAACTTGAGCCAGGGTGGGATGGTTACCTCGGAGCTGTTTGTAGCTATGGAAACCCCAGTAACCATTGCAGCTCCTTCCATGTTTCCTTCCAGCTCTCTGGTCCCCACAGCCAGATGCTGCAGGGCAGTCAGGTTTTCCTGGCCTGGAAACATTTCAGACTGCTTGCTTTCCCAACAGCCATTGCCATGCAGGGTGGTGCTTTTTCAAACCTCAGGCCCTTCAAACGTCTTGCTTTGGAGCTTTGTCTTCTTGCACTGTTGAAACCTCCAGCCACTTCAAGGGGGAAAGATGAGACAGTCTACTCCTTCCTGTAAATATGTGTGGGAAAACACTGTATAGATTTTGAAACCATGATCTCCTATCATCTTTATAAGCTCCCTAAGAGGCTTGGGTTTTAGTCATCTTTCTCTTGCGATGGCATTATCCCTGTCTTATAGATGAGGAAAGCGAGGTGGGCATATGTTCCATGTCAATCCAGGTCATGCAGATCCCCACAGAAGGGACCTGCCCATTCTCATCATCTCAGCCAAGTTCTTCCCTAGCATAGAACCCCTGGAGATCTTCTCTGAATTCTGTAAAGCAGATTTACCAGAGGTGAATCCTTTTAACAATGGACGGTGAAAAACAGTGGGCTTTCTCTTAAGCAGCCTGCAGGCCAGGGTCCACCGGGAGGGAGACTGAGCATTGTTTCTAGGGCAGCATCTACTCAAGAACTAGGTGGGGCTTTCTTCTCACTGCTGGGATTGGGGGGTGAGAATTAAGTGACTGTATACTATCGGTTCATTTTCTTCAGTGTGATCCCAAATTAACCATAAAAAATCTGTTTTTATTTTGCTTTTCTCCCTGTAGTCAATGAAGACCTGACCTCAAACACAGATGAAACATGCTTCGACCCCTACACGGTCTCCCACTATGCCATCGGAGAGGAGTGGGAGCGGCTGTCTGATTCTGGCTTTAAGCTCTGGTGCCAGTGCTTAGGCTTTGGCAATGGTCACTTCAAATGTGACTCATCTAGTGAGTAGCTCGCTTTGTCCACTGCCGTCTAGCTCTCCCTGCCCCATGCATTTGCGCTGATGTGTGGAGGACGCATGTTTGGGCAGACACCGGCTCACCCCAACATGCAGCAAACAATGGAAAACTGTTTGACTCCAAGTAATATTTTTCATCCCAAAAACATGATGGGAAATTTTACTTGGTGGGTATTGCTTCGTTTTCAGGATCATGTGCTGATACAGCTGTTAATTAAAAATTAATCTGTGGTCTCATAGAACATTGGGAATAAAGCCATACTCTTAGGAGCCAGTTCTAATGAAGAGGATCAGACACAAAGAAATCCCAAGGCTCTTTCCAGCATTGATACCGAATGAGGTTCGATAGAAACATGTCAAGCCTATACTCGGTCTCTGTCAACATGAGTCAAACATACACACCCCACTCATACACCTCGCTCACACATGTGCCTCTGGTGCCTGAAATGGTGCCTAGTCATATGAAGGGGAGATCTGTTTGTAGATCATTAAGAATCGACTTTAGTTGAAGCATATTTGATTCACAAATGTTACACAGATTTTCATTTTCAATTGGTCTTGAATGACCAGAGAAATTGCCAACTGTTCACTTTTTGGAGACTCGGTGTGAGAGTATGTACTTTTTGCCGATGTTCCATTTTTAGGAGATCTAGTTATTATTGAGAATAGGTGTCTTTATACTAGGTGTTAACTAGGATGCCTTATAAACAAGCCTCCTCTAGACATCTCTAGAACTCATATTCTGAGGAAATAAAAGATAGCAGATTTACTGATTAAATTTTTCCAAATGTTACTTCATTTTAAGTGGATATCATTGAACCACGTTACATTTAAGCACTAAAAGGGAGGCTGCTCTGTGTGGCTCTCTTTAAAAGGAAAGACAGAGAGGGAGAGTGGTGTATGCAGTTTGGGGCTGGGAAGGTGTAAGATCCGGCATCAACTTGGTGATACTTAGTTTCTGAAACGGAACTCCTTTAAATTTGAATGTGAAATATCGAGACAAATCCCTGGGTGCCATTGTCAAGCAGGGCTATCTTTGGTGTACCTTCCGTGTTCTGTGGTGTGAGGTCACATTGCCCTGTGACCCTTTCTTCACACTGAAGGAACAATTGAATTGTGAGTTGGTCAAATGGAAAAGGTTGTACAAACCATATCAGGTGTGTTTTGTTTTAGTACAAACCTGAGAGACTAAAAGCCGTCTTCCTGGTATATACTAGTTAAAAAGATATAACTGTTACTTTGAAGATATTCTTTAGAACCAGTCTTTTTCTTTGTCGGGTGAGTAACCCTTGCCTTATCATTGTATGCCTTTTTGTTTGGCTTCATCACACAGGTTTACCCTTTCTTTTCTCCCATGTACGCAAAACAGGCCCCAGCAGATAACAACCAGCTGATCTTTCCTTTCTGGTTAATTGAACCACTCTTTAACCAGAGCCACTGCAAATGAGACAAACATACCATTGATTTCGCCTCTATCAGCTTGTCCTGTGAGCTATATCAAAGAGCTGGTCCTAAGGAACTACTCCAATCCTATTTCGTTTTCCAAAAGTTTAAGCTTCAATCGTGGAAATTCAAATGCGGATCATGGACTCTTCCTTGGTTACCAGAATGACTGCGGTGGTATCAATCTTCTACTTGAGTGTTTCAAGAAATGGCACAAATCATAGGTTCAAGCCCAATCAATGTTAGGGTTTGTCCTCGGGCTCACGGTCTTTGATTTCCCTCCTTTGAGGGCACCCAGGCTTGAGTGTGAGCCCACAAATAAGTCTGCCTCTCCTGCTTCCCACCCCACAGAGTGGTGCTACGACAACGGTGTCAACTACAAGACTGGTGAGAAGTGGGATCGGCAAGGGGATAACGGGCAGATGATGAGCTGCACGTGTCTTGGAAATGGAAAAGGAGAATTCAAGTGTGATCCCCGTACGTAGCCCTGGCTCGCTTTTTTTAGCACCTGATCATGAATCCTCGCTCTTCTTATTAGCCTGCAACCCCCGTTCACAGAAATGAATGGTGTGGCTCTGGGTCTTCTTCAGGAGTGAACAGTGGGTTTGTGAATCTGTTGACTTGGGGCCTCAGAGACAAGCTTCAAAAATGGGGTGTAAAGCACTTTCGTACTTTTCCAACATGAATGCTGTGACCATTATCTGCAGTGTCACGTTATATGGAAACTTCATTACTGGGTTTTCAGCTTTTAAAATATGAGCCCCATTTTCTCTCCATATCAAAGAGTTAAAGAAGAAAGAAAATGTTTTGAAACTGATGGGAGTAGTGATTCTTTAATTATGCTTGGGTCACTTGAGTTATGGAATGTTATAACATCTGTAAGAGCTCCCGAGGAGATGATTAATTTATATATATATATATAATTTGTGTGTATATATATATTACTTATAGATATATTCCAATTTCCCGCTGAACCCTTTACCAGGATGTTTGATGTTTTTGAAGAGCCGCCCTGGGATCTATAAGTAGTTCCCCTCTTCTAAGTGACCCAAGTAAACAGGTCCGATTGGAGGCCGGGATGGTACAAGTTAGGGCAGAAACAGCGGCTGCCCCTTTGGAGTGCTTAGGTCTGTCTGCACAATTGTTCGAGGCTGTCCTTACGCTTCTGACTTGTGCCCACATTATAGACGCAGCATCGTGTTACGATGATGGGAAGACGTACCTCGTAGGGCAACAGTGGCAGAAGGAATACCTCGGGGCCATCTGCTCCTGCACCTGCTTCGGAGGCCAGCAGGTAAGACCCGGCACACAGCCCCTGTGGTTGAGATAAGGCAAAAAGGGCAAGTTCTTTTTTCGCTGGCTGAGCCCTAGCCCCATGGCACTGGTCGCTGGGCTAGCCAGGGGGTGATGAACAGGAAACGAGAGAAATGGCTCTGGCGCTTGATATAGCTGGAGAAACTAAACTAGCACATATTGCACGTCTCAGTTCCTTCACAGGGTCATGAGTGCTTCTGATGAACAGAACTAAGCAGGCTGGAATCCTCAAGCGAGGACCCATGGAAAGGAGAAGGGAAAGCTAGGCAGGGTTTAGGCGGCAGAGGGCTGCCTGGGGAAAGGAAGGAATCAAAGCCAGGCAGAGTACCCGTCCCTCATTAGAAGGGAAGGGCTGGCACCCATGGGCTCAGGGAGCCACACCCTTGACTTGGGGCGAGATCATCTATGGAGAGAAGTAGATTTTATAGGGCCCTGAAAATCCTTCCCTTATAGCAGTTCTGTTCAAACACTTCTAATCTGTGTTCTTCTATGAAGCAAGAATTCAATGCCTTCCCTTCCTGTGACTTGAGATTTCCAAATGCAATGACACTTGTCACTCCAAAGCAAGGGAACATAATCCAGTCCTTTGTTTTCAATGGAGAAGACTTCCCCTGCCCCAGAGGCTGACACATGACGAGCACACCCCCATCTGGGGGAACTAGAGTCGCTAGTTGATGCATTTGGGGAGATGCTATTACAAGCACTCGGGAAGGAAAGGAGCATGATGGGAAATGACCATTAGGAAGATTAATCAGACACCGGGAGAAGGGCCTTCAAGGACATGACTCAGCTCCCATCTGAGAACCTGGCAAGTGCACGACCATGTCTTTGATCTTGCCCCACCCTGTGTTGGTAGGTAGATGGGGAGGGAGGCATGGCAGGGAGCTTATTCTGACAAGGGGAAGGCGTGTACATGGGCACCTCTCGTGAACACTGGTAGCAATTAAGTTCCTAGAAGGCAGTCGCCGTGTAATGTGCTCCATAGAGAAATGTGTGATGGCAGGAGATTTGGGGATCGCACCTCAGCAGCTCCTCATTGCTTATATACACAAAGCCCTTAGGTATTAACACCAATTCTAGTCTCGAGGAAGGTACTAAATGATACACAGGCCTGGGAACTGTTCCATGTGGGGGATAAAACTAAGACTCGCTGACTTTGCAAGAACTCATTTTTCTGGTATGGTTTAGGAACTGGGGGAAATGTGCACTTAACATGCAGACATAATAAAATATTGGGGCTGAGCCCTGGTGGCATAGTGGTTGTGTGCAGGACTGTAGCCCACAAGGTTGAGAGTTCAAATCCAGCAGCAACTCTCCAGGAGCAAGGCTTGGATTTCTACTCCCACCAGGGCAGTGATGCCAGTATATATATATATATATATGTGTGTGTTTGTATGTAAGTATATATGTATACACACATATATTATATGACTGTATAAGAAAGTAATTACAACGTATTGAAAAGATGAGTAAAGAGAAAGACAAACACAATTTAGAACACCCCCCCCCCCCTCAAAAAAATGCTCATAGAACCATGAAGTTGCAGAATCTCATGGCTTGCAAGTTTCTGGCTTCCAATTGCTCCTGTAGGGGCTCCTGGGGTCTCTGGCTCTCTGATCGGCTTCCCTCAAATTGGCTTCATCCCCTAGCAGGCTCCCTAGTGGGGGTACCAGAGATTGCTTCCAGCAGCTCCCCACTCAACCCTTCACAAGGGTTCGGGCAAAACTCTCCCAGAGACGTCCCAGGAAGATGTTTCCCTGGCCCAGCTTGCTCCCATTCCCCACGTTCATCTCTGGCTAGATGGCAAGACCATCACGCACCAGAAGTAGAGTTTATCAAGGGGGTTGTCACAGTACAGTAGAAAGAGCATGGTCAGGAAGAAGAGGAAGAGGACATTGCTAGAGAAAGGAAAAGGACCGATAGACTGAGGAAGCTATAAGATGAGGGGGATGTTAAGACAAAATGGATTCCAAGCATTGAAAAATGCATGAGAGCATCCTTGAAGTGTCCCCGGTGATGAACTGCTTATAACATTGCCATGGCCTAGGAACTGGCATTCTTTTATTTGAGCACAAGACCTTGATATTCTCCTCTTATCATAAACCCCATTTGACTCCATGCTTCTGTTCTCTCGCAGGGCTGGCGCTGTGACAACTGTCGCAGACCTGGGCCGCAAGCTGGCCCTGATGGCTCCAGCAGAGGCCATTCCTATGACCATTATTCTCAGAGGTACCAGCCGTCAGCAAACACTGTAAGTGCTATTGCATCATGGGTTCTCCTCCAAGTTCAATGACACTGTAGGGGATACCTTTCTGTAGGTACCTTCCCTCTGAAGGAGCCAAATGCTTTTTCTCTTGCACTCCCTTTTTAAACTGCATAAGTAGATTGTCATATCCTGGGACATAATGTGGTCGGCCCTTGACTTTCGACTGCTTGCCAGCATCTTGTTAGTTTCTTGGAGTCAGACAGTCATTGTGGGAGACGCTGAGCACCCCAAAGAGCTCAGGACCCTCTATTAGTCAAACGGCTAGGGGCTGGAACCCAGCCAGGGGAGCCTCGGAAGACAAGCCTGGCAATTAGTTTGACTGCATCAGGGGGTCGTCCTGCGTCCTCATCAGCTTTATTACCTCCCCAAACCACGGAAGTCATTGTCAAAACCCCCTACCCATTGTTCAAGACACCTTACACTGTCTGTCAATAATTATTGTTTTTCCTCCTTCCATTTTCACAGAATGTCAACTGCCCGATTGAGTGCTTCATGCCTTTAGACATCCAGGCTGACAGAGATGACTCCCGCGAATAGTGTTACCAACCCAGAGGAACAAGCCAAATCTTTTTGCCCAGAGCCACCCAAACTGGAGTGAAGTTCACGTTCGCTTCCTTCTTCAGCCCTCTGCTCTGGCGTGACTTCTCTAGCTTCAGCTCAACTAACAGCTTATCCAAGCAGCACCCCGGGAGTGTTTTGAGACTTTTCTGATGAATGAGGGTGGGGAGGTTGCCTGCTTTGCAACAAAGTATTCGATTCCACTCAGTATTCTGAAAGAAATGATTCTAACTTGTGGTTTGATTGGAGATCCGTAGAGAAGCGTAGGCGGCCAACCAAGATGCAAACTATACTGAAATGATGTGACCCAAAAGTTAAGTAGGAAAGTTACCCAAACACTTCTGCTTTCACTGATCCGTCTGGCACGCAGCACTCTAGGAACGCCATGTCCTTGCTACTGTGACCTTAAACCATGCACAGGACTCATCTTTTCACAGATGATTCTAGTAATTGCCTAGAAATATTCTCTTCCCTGTTATTTATCAATTTTTCCCAGTATTTTTATATGGAAAAAATTGTACCGAAGACATGTAGTATGCAGTTGATAAGAAATTTGGTATAATGATGGTTGGTGATTATTTTTATACTGTACGTGCCAAAGCTTTACTACTGTGGGAAGACAACTGTTTTAATAAAAGATTTACATTCCACACCCTGTCGGCCGTGGGTTGTCTGTCGCTTCAAGAAACGTTGGGGGAAATGTTCATCCTCGTGGATGTCCATTATCTTCTCAGATCTGCAAACTCGCGAACACCGAGGGTGGGCGAGGCTCTCTAAGTTTGGGTGGCTTACGGACCAGGATTTCTGAGTCTGTTGCTTCAAGAAGGAAAGAAAAAAGGAAAATGAAACCACAGCATTTTTTTGTGTTGGTCTTTGTTTTTTGTCATTTCGTCTGTTCAGTGAATGGAGTTAGCTTTGCATTTGCTGCATTGCCAGATTTAACTGTTTCAAATATTTTATTAAACTTGTCAGCTTAGTTGCTTCCCCCACCCCAATAATAATCCTTTCTGCCCTGCTGCCCTCTTTTCTTTAAATATAGATCTATTCAAAGAGATTGCTAGAAAAGAAAAAGATGTTTGGTATGCTGAAACTAATTGATCAGTGTAGTAGAGAAAAGTTTTCATAGAGGGAAGCCAGTGTTTAGTCGGAGAAAGTTGGGGCTTTCTGCTCCTTTACCGTTCCCCGAAACTCACAAGTCAGCCTTGACTTGATGGCAGTGAGTTTGGTTGGTTCTTGGTTTAATAAAGAGTCCTGGTGGCACTGTGGGTAAAGCCTTGGGCTGCTAACTCAAGGCCAGTGGTTCAAATCCAGCAGCAGCTCTGTAGGAGAAAGAAGGAGGCAGTCTGCCCTCCTACAGAGTTATTCTTAGAAACACTGCCCAGGGTCGCGATGGGTCAGGATCGACTTCGTGGGCTCTTTGTGTAATGACATCCATGCATCTGGTCTCAACTCATGTCAGCTAACATTTGCAGCCTAAGGAAATCTCCCAGTTGAGCAGTTTATTGGTGTGGGAAACCAAAAATACACGACGCCCTTTATTGCGATGCTCACTTCCCTGTGGTGCTCTGGGTGGGACCCCTCGAGTTCTCTGAGGTACACTTGGATGGTAGCGTGCATTAAGTGCGAAGCCACTCACAGCAGTCAGCGGTTCAAACTCACCAGTCACTGCACAGGGGACGATGAGGCGGTTTGCCCTGTGAAGAAGTGGTCTCAGCCCTGGTGGCAGAGTGGGTTGGAAGGCAAGCTGCTTGCCACGCTGCTCAGTGGTTCAGAACCACCAGCTAGCTGGACTGTGGGTAGAAAAGTAAGGCTTTCTGCTTCCCTAATGATTTACAAGGGCAATTCTACTGAGTCCTGCAGCTTCACTACAAGTCCATTCTATGACAGCGGGTTTGGTTTGAGGACAGTGCCTGGCAATTTTAAAGTGTCACATTGTGTGTCAGTGATGCACTCAGATGCTCAGAGCTCTGAGATCACTGCTGCCCTGTGCCTACACAGCTGGCTGGTAAGCTTCCTGTCATCTCATCAGTTATCAGTTACACCGACTCACTGGTGTAAACCTTAAAGTGATGACAATGCCACGGTTCCTTGACATGGGCTGCAGTCAGGGAAACTGAATGACCGGACCACAAGTTTCCCTCCTGCCTCTACTCCTGCTGCTAAGGGGCCCCTGACAAATGTACCAGGGGTCATTCCTGGGTAGCCAGCATGGTCCCTGCCACCCACCACCCATTGTTACTGATTCCAACTCATAGTGATTCTGAGTCAGGTGTCCCCGTGGGTGTCCAACGTTGTACACACAGAAAACTTCATCTTCTGTGGAACAACTGGTGGGTGCAAACTGCTGTCTTCATGGCCAGCAGCCCAACTACACCCAACAATGCCAGCTGGGCTCTGCCGGGCCACAGAACCAGGCACAAAACGGATCACATCCTCCATGGGGCACCTCGTCATCTCGCAGGCCCTGGGGTCTTCCTCCCCCAGGCTGTGAGGGCACGTAACTAACAGACTGATCCCCGTGTCCGTGTGTTGGCTGTCGGCACACCCTGAGGCAGGGCTCCTCGGTCACCACCAGGGGGTTACCTGTGATCAGAAGAACACTCACAAGGGGGTCATCGTTGGTTGCCAGCGAGAGACTGGGGCTCAGTACAAACCCACACCCATCAGTTACCCCAGGAAAGGCGTGTACAGGCGGGTGCACCGGTGGTAGGTAGCTCTACTACAAAGACACGCCTCAACTCAACTTTGCTTGTACATCTCTGTATTTTACACACAGAGAAAGGAATGGTTGCAGCCTGAACCTGAGTAAGCTTCAGGCCAATTGCCTCACTGCCACTTTAAAACTATCTTCCTATCACTGGGAGACTTCCGGGAAGATGGCGACTGCGTGACACTCAGCAGAGGGACCCAGCAGGGGATCGGCCTGGGGAAAGTGTCTGAAGGAGAAATTCAGCGCTACCAGATCACGGGAGGATCATCATAGAGATAAGTGGGGACAGATTCGCCGGGTTCTGAGGGGCTGGGGGCTTTTGGCTTGCCACAATGAAGCCCGGCCGGGATTGACCCACCATTGTCACTGCCTCTGCCAGGGCCGCTGCCGGGAAGGTTTGCCCCGGTGCAGGGCGTTGTCTCATCAGAGCTGCGGCTTAGTCGGATCCGCGCTTAGCCGGAAACCGGGGCGTAGTCCGGTCTGCAGCTTCTGTCTGAATCGCGGCTTGGTTGGACTGCGGCGGCCTGGTCGGATCTGCAGCTTGGTCAGATCCGTGGCTAAGTTGGAACCGCGACTTGGTCGGATCCATGGTTTCGTGGGATCCGTGGCTTGGTTGGATCCGCAGCCTGGGCGGACTCGCAACCTGATCAGAACCACGGCCGGGTCAGAACCGCGGCTTGGTCGGAACCGCAGCTCTGACGGAGCCACGGCTTGCCTCCAGTGCAGGGCGGAGAT